>JAHRHZ010000079.1:8814179-8852236 GCA_024137785.1 Ginglymostoma cirratum | reverse complement strand
ATCAGAGGAGCAGGAAATTTCTGAGGAAGGGTCTAGGCCCGAAACGTCAGCCTTCCTGCTCCTCTGATGCTGCTTGGCCTGCTGTGTTCATCCAGCTCTACACCTTGTTATCCCCTATATAGCCAAGGATACCAGCTTTCAAGTAAATGAATTATTCTCAGGTAGTAAGCCCAGCATCACGCCTACAGGAGAATTCCACCGCAAAAACTCAAGACATTGGTATCTTAAATTTAGCTCCTTGTAGGTCTCCTTTTAAAGATATGGACAGCAGATGAGAAAAGGTAAGATCCTCACTGCTGTTTCAAGTGGGAATGCTCTGGAATGAAAAACAGGACACAAGAATAATCTATATTGAAGAAAGTAAAATTGTAATAGACAACTTAGATTTTGAAGCATGTTAGCTAATTAATGGTAACTCCACAAAATAAATAGTGCTGCTATTTATAAATAGCCAAATCCTGTGAGAATAAGCTGTAGGGGAAAATGTTTGAAGAGAACTGTCATTGTGCAAACCACATTTATTGCTTCTCCTGGATTCCTGTGGAATTGGATTGCAAATAAAAAAAAAGTGGTGCTTTTCAAAATACAGCAAGCACTAAACCGTTCCATATACATGAATTGTCTTGGGTGAGCCAAGAAATGAGGTACAGTGCATATTGTTTGAGCCTGAGGTGAATTTGACAAAGGCTGCTCACTATAGGTTGCAGGGCTATTAAACTTGATGTGAAATAAAGTGGTTGGAGAGACTGCAGCCCTTAGAGAATTGCAATTCCATCTTATAGCAAACCTAGTTATTACAGGAATTGTCACAAATAACCTGAAACTAATTAAAAACTGTAATGTAGGCCCATGATGCTATAAATGTATTTAACATTTTTACTTTATTATATTTATGAAATTGAACATTTATTTACAAGTGACTGTTCAGAATATCCCAGCCTGAAGATTAAATTACTGCAAAATCATTTAATTTTATTGAGGTAAGTGTTAGTTAATTTGATACTTTCTGGTTAATTGTAGAAAGGGGACATTCTAATCTAACCAAATTAGAAGCTAAACCGAATATCTCAACAGATGTAGTTCACAGGGATAATAGGTACTGCAGATGCAGGAGAATCCGAGATAACAAGGTGTGGAGCTGGATGAACGCAGCAGGCCAAGCAGCATCATAGGAGCAGGAAAGCTTGACGTTTCGGGCCTAGACCCTTCATCAGAAAATGTTCACAGGAGTGGCTGAATGGGATGCCACATTTCAGACGGAAAAGCTTCCCATATTGATCCATCTTTATTTGAAGACATTTTGCAGTGTAACAACTTTGTCTGTTCATTGTTTTCTGTTATACTTTTGCTTTTTCACTATCTCAATGCAGTGTTGCAGCAATTGCGTGCATGTTTCCAGGTGCTAAAATTAAAACATTAAATCCTACTGTTGGAACAAAACACTTGCATTTATATAACAGAATTGAATGTTACATTTCTTCCTTCTGTTAAGGATAATAACCTTTAACCATTTTAACTTAACGTTATTTATTCCACCATTCTAGACCATCTAAAATAACATGTGAAATAGGACCATTCACTGTCAAATTGTAAAAATTAGCTGCCTGCACAGGATCTATGAAGTAAACACTAGGTAAGACAAACTGAGCTTCAGTGTTGGATTACACTACACATATAAGGACAGTTTAGGTTTCTTGCCTTGTGTCACTTTGATTAATGCTGCTTTCCTTCAGGTGACCTTGAGGTCACATAAATACTGAAAAGCCTATCTTACTCATCGTGACGCTAACATGAAAATCATTCTCTAATTTACTTTGTAAAAAGACTGGGGAAAATTCTGTTTGGGTCCATTGGTTAGACATTTAATCAAAATGGCATATGTTCTGCAGTAAATAGTGGAAGGACAAATGTATGAACTTGGAATCTCTTTTTGGTATATATTGTAAACTAGCTGAGCATTGTTAAGACAAGATAATATTTTGTTGAATCAGATTGAAATTCTATGTAGGGCATAAGCCATAATGTAGGGTTCAACAAAGTAAATCATAAAAACAATCTGACACAGCCTGCCATATTTTTGAATCAGTGCAAAATGTGGTTTTAGTTTGTAAACAATACTGTTTAATTGCTTTGCAATTTATGCAACATTTTATTATTTTGTATCCTGGCAGGGATAAATATCACATCAGGCCATTGTATGAAGCTGAATATTTTCCGTTATTTTCAGCCAGTACTATTAGCATATAGTTTGTTAATGGTTATCAAGATCTATATATCACAATTTCAAACAAAAAATTCACTAAGCACTTGTTGGGAAATTGTACTGTTACCAACTCAGACTTCACAGAAAATGTGAACACAAGATTATGTATTAAGTGCTGTGTTTTTTCCAGTCAACAAATGTCATGCTATTTATATTCATTCATTTGTGTGTGCTGCGCCTGAAGGCAGGTCCTTGACTCATTGTCTGCTAATGTTGCTTTCTGATCAGTGTTTTTGGCAGTTTTTGCTTTGTGGTTTGCTGTGGCCTTCCACTGTTCGGGGCAAGGTGAGGGAGCAGGACCCAAGCCTATCTCAGCCAGATGGGATTCAAACCCATATTGTTGGTTTTAATCTGATCCACATGCAAACCAACTGAGTTGAAGCTGAGATGAAGTCTATTATCTCTCCATGATTGGCATGGCAATCTGCAGTTTGTATTACACACACACACGCACACACACACACACGCACACACACACACACACACACACACACAGGCACACACACAGAGGCACACACACACGCATTTAGAAGCATTTAGCTAGTTACTGTGAGGCTGTCTTACTGGTGAATGCAGTGCGATGATGCTATATTTTGTCAATGGAACACTGTACTGCACACTCTTTACAGGTACATTATAAAAAAGAATACAACAAAACATGGAAGGAGAAATAGTCATTTACATGATCAAGTTCATTCCTTCCATGAAGCATTAATTTAACTATCTGCCATACCTTGGATTCCAGCCACTCCGTTTGATATCAAAAGAGAAATCTCTTTATAAATATTCCTTGGTCTGTGAATATAATCAAGTAAACTCCAGCCTATTTATCTGTTGCTACATCTATATAATTCAGCTCTGGCTTCTGCTTTTGGGAGATAACTTTCCTCTATCTTCCGAGCTCCAGAAACACAAATCTATGATCTCAATCCATATTTGTCACAGTTATCTTCTTTCATATTTCTACACAGGTACTTATCCACCTACTTTTTGAGGAAATCAATCAACATTCTCTCTCATTTTTTATTGAGGGTCCATTCTACATATTTATTATTCTATGCATTAAAAAAACTCTCATGTCATCTTATATTTCATATCCCGAATTTTACTGTGGCAATAATGGAAAAATTCTCAGGGTTCAACTATGCCACTGTTACTGAAACTGGCAATAACTTTGGAAGAGTTTAAGTCTGCCTAATAGCACAGAAAGCCAGAAGTTACTCTGAGTGATTCTATTCTTCTCCAAATGGTGCACTGTAGAATTATGCCCAGAGAACAAACCATAAGCAATCAGTTAAGTGTCAAATATTTTAGATTTTTAAAGTTTGTTCATGAGATTTTAGTTTTTATCTTAATTTGATCAGAGTAGGTTATATAATTACCTTAACTTTAAATTAAAAGTCAAGGAAAATCAGGGCTTCCAGCCTTCTGGTTTGCTATCTTCAACATTGTTGGCTGTTTACTCTGTTATCATTACTGCTGGATACCGAGAAATCCCCATCACTTGGCACCAGATTTAAATTTCCTTTCGGAAAGGGGAATTCCGCAACATTGAGATTAGCAGATCTTTGTGAGCAGCTTTTTACGTCAACGGGGAGCACCACTGCTTTGACATTAACCACAAAATCCAGGGCATTGATTTTAAGTTCATGTGCTCAAAATTCAGGTAAACTACCGTATCTTTTTGCATCAGCTATGCTTTATATTTTAAGGATTAAAATCCCTCATGACTCAATGGCCTTATTTTTGTCATCATCCATGGTGTTCTTTTCTAAAGTTGCTCCATTGCATTTTGAAGATAAAACATCCAAAAATATTCCCAGATGTGACCTCACAGTGACATAGTCAATATTAATACAGTTATTTATATACATCCTTACTGTTCAGTTAGCTTTGTTCATACAGCTTCTACATTGATGTGAAACATTCAGTGAATAATCTGTACTCAGCCTCAAATCACTTTATTCCTTACCACTGGTTGACAACCAGTGCCAATCTTGATTCTGTTGAGCCCAAGATTGATTTTAAAAGCAGCATTACATCACATCATCAATGAATACACTTCTAAGAGCATCGATGATCTTTGTAGCATAGTTTAACCTGTTTGCCACCAATTTTCATGCACTTAACATTTGCTATGTATAAACCATCAGGGATGAAGGAAAACAATATTCATTCCAATTGACAAGTTGTGTTTAAAATATTATTGGACATTACAGTATATGCATATTATTGGACGTTTCAGCATGTGCTATCTTTCTTGTGTACACAGCAAAACCGAAAACAGAATAATTTACTTGAATATTTAGTGATATTCTTAAAAAGATGTGCAGAGTGATAGCCATTGGTTCTTGAATTAAGCATTATTGCACAATAAAATAAAAGTAACATTAATACCTTCACTTTAATAAAATTGCCACAGGGAAGAAATTTTCTCTGCATTTCATTGTCTTTAGTCACCATGCATTAATAATAATCTATGGACTCTGACTATGTGAGACTTTCCACAGGCAATTTTAAGAAGATTATGTTATTAGACTAAATCAATGCTATATAAAAATACAACACTGTGTACTGTGAATTAACAGCATAAAAGATTGACTCAGCCATAGATACTTGTTTCAGAGGTTAATTTTATTTAAAATGTAATCTGGGTATGCAGTTGCATGAAAACAATTACAGGCACTTTGCTTAGATTTGATTCATAAATTTCTTTGCCTATTCAGTTCTGGTTTGTTTCCTTTTTATGAAAATTAATTGGAGCTAATCAGTGAGTGTGACCTGCAGTGTTTCAAAGGAAGTTTGATTGTCTGACCAAAACAGAGGGAAAGAGATCACTACTTGTTGTAGACACCAAATAATACATTTAACCATAGTTTATTATGAATTTTATTCAGATTCTGTCAACTGTCAAATTTCAAAAGTAAATGCAACATAACGCTTTTTATAATAGGCCTCTTGTGAAAATTTTCTGAAAGCTGAAAATATTTTTATCATCAGCCTGTAAGTTGTTGCAACAATGCGGTAATCATCTATACATATACAGACATGAATTGTGAGTGCAAGTGAATTCAGGAGTCCTTGATTGTTTCCAACTTAAATATGATAAAATTGGTAAAAGATCACAGATTTGTTGTTGTATCACTTTTCCTGTCCTAAAATCTGGTGTCTTAGACTTTAATGTCACATTTTGATTAATTCAAATGTCATATTTTTCTAACAGCATAACAATGGGGAGTGAGTGTGTGAATCACAATTGAGCAAAATTAGATGTGCTCAAATAAATGAGGGTGAATCAAATATGTGGCACTGTATAAGTCTACTCAGGTACATGTAAAAGACCACGTGGAACTTTTTGAAAGAAAGCAAGACCTTTGCCAAATACATAGCCCTCAGTAAATATCACTAAAAATCAATTATCAAGTCTTTATCAGAATGCTATGAATGGGAGCTTGTGTGCAAATAGGCTACTGTGCTTCTAGTGACAATAAATAAAAAACGCTTCATTCGCTAAGGAAATGTTTGAGAAGTCCTGAGAACGTATAGCTGCTATACAAATGCAAATCAGCGAGCTGACCTTTCCCAAAAATCATCAAAGTGACAATTTTGAAGAGTTTTGCAGGAGGTTTCTCTCTGTCAACTCCAGCGAGTGTTCTTGCTCAATTCTCCACTGGTATGTATGCACCATGCCCCTATAGCACCGCCATTGTGCTCTCTTGCATTCATCAATGATAGAAGTACTAGCTGCTGCTAGAACTTTCTGCTAACCCATTTTCCCACTGCTGGCTCTTATTATCTCTTATACAGCTTTTCTTCTGCACTAGCCTGCTATCCATTATCTCCTTGTTTACCTACCCCTTTGATATCACTCTCTCTCCCACTCACTCTGGGCTCCCCCTACAACTTCGGCTAGCCGGATTCAAATGCTAAACCTGATTCATTCCCATAGATGCTGCCAGACCTGTTAAGTTTCTTTAGCATTTTCTGTTTTTGTTTCAGATCTTCAGCTCTTTGTTTTATTATATGAACACTACAAGGCCTCCATGTTTCCTGTGACACCTTGCCACCTTCATTCACCTGTGGCTGCATCAGCATTAACAGCTATGCCAGGCACTTTTGTTTCACTCAGTCCCTCTCTTTATCTCATGGCTGAAGAAAGCTGCCCACAATAGGTCTTCATGTCCCAGCAACCAATTAAGATTCATTGTCAAGTGCTGTGTGGCTCTCCCATTAGCACCATTGTGAATGGATTCGTAAAATGCCCAAGTTTCTACCACTATTTGACAACTCATTATTTCTCTTGTCTTCTGCAGCATCCACATGGTCTCCACCTTGAAGAGACCAGCCTCTCGGGGCATGACCTGCTTCTCCCCGCCAAGGCTGAAGACACAGATCCCTCAGAGGAAGCGTCAAGAAAACTGTCTCCTGCACCAGATCAGATACCGACATTTTGGAGAGTATGTTAGCCAGATCAGAGTCAGGAGTACATTAGTGAGAGTACATTCATGCAGCTGGCTGAGGAAAGAATGTCCCTGGTCACTGAACTCAGGACTGCTGGAGGCCAAGCATCTGTAGGAGAGGATCCAATCAGAACTTCATTCAAGTGCACAAGCACACAAAAGAGCAGCAGGCCAGTTTGTCAGGGATACTCAGGAAGCTGAATCAAAAGTTGGAAGAGTCACCAATATTATCATGCTGGCTCCGGCATGCCAGCGTCTGCCTACCTCCATGGACAATGCTGCGGCAATCTGCTGGATGAACACAGACACTGGCACTGCACTGGTGCTCAGCATCAAAGGAAAGGCAACCGGAGGTGAAGGACTGAGCTCTCACTCCAGATACACCTTCCTCACAAGGAGACAGGATGCAGCCAATAGGCACCCAGCAAAAGGAGGAACCACATACTCGCCCATCCCACCCTCCCACTCAGAAGTTTGTTGTCTGGACAGTCCAGAGATTCCCCAAGGCCTTCACCTCCACTCTGCAATGCCCAACTCTGTGAGATTCAAGCCGAGGAGGATGAGCCTGTATTTGCCAACCACACTCTCAGCATGTTGGGGCCATCAAGGCACAAAGGGCCACAGGGGTCACCAAAGTTCCAAGGCCACCAGGTTCCTCTATAACACTCCCTTCACCCCAGCTGCCAAACCTGGGAATGTACAGAGAGGTAATAGGAGCAGGAGGGAGAAGAATACCTTCTGAGAGCACATAGATGGCAGGGGTGAAGGTTAATTGTTAATGCATCATCACATTTTAAATATTTGTTCACTTTGCATTATCAGTTCTGTGAGTCACTATCATTGGAGCTGCAGCTACAAAAGTGAAGGTAGAGAGGCTAACCATCCTTAGTGCCATGTAATGTTCTAACCCTGTCTGAGTGATAGCTATCCTTTACACGGTGCCCAAACATTGTCAGGATTGAATGAGGATGTTGTGAAGGCTTTCATCATTTTGTAACTTTAACTTTTGTCAAATGACAGGAAAAGCATAAAAAGATCATACCAGTTAGTTGCATTTGCAGTTGCTGTGAGTCAGGAGATGCTAGTCTGTGCAGCATCACAGCGTTTACAGTCAGTGAAAGATGATTTCACCCAGCTCCAAAAAATCCTGGCTGCTTTGCTTTGACTACTGCTGCTGCAATGCAGCAGGCTGAAGGAGCCATTCCTTTTGAAGAATGCCCTATCTTCCTTATGTCCTCAACCTCCATCTCATAGCCTCATGGCATCCTGCAGATGTTCACAGTAAAAAATCTAAGGATTAAGTGGTGCCCTCTTTCAGTACTGTATAGCAATGAACCCCAAGACAAGACCTGTATGGGAACCTCATGTGGAGAACCTCATCTTATGGCCCTCATTGGCTCTGGTAGAAGAAAGTGTTGCATTGCAGATATGTCATGGATGTCATAACATGGCAATCTGACCACCTCCCCTAACACAGGGTATAGTACTACTGACCCTCTCTCATCTGCATGGAATTCCATGGAAGATGAACAACTGTAGCTCTCCTGCATCTTGGTCACACCATGAGGTCACTTATATGGAAACTCCACAGGGAACAGCTCCACATCTGCCAGCATTTGCTGCTTCTGGTGTACGTGTTCCTCATCCATTTACGTGTACCCTCTTAGTGCGGTGGTGACAGAGATGACCATAGTTTGGCACATTTGGCAGCATGGTGGCTCAATGGTTAGCACTGCAGCCTCACAGGGACCCGGCTTCGATTCTAGCCTCGGGCAAGTGTCTGTGTGGAGTTTGTACATTCTCCCTGTGTCTGCGTGGGTTTCCTTCGGGTGCTCTGGTTTCCTCCCACAGTCCAAAGATGTGCAAGCTAGGTGGATTGGCCATGCTAAATTGCCCGTTGTGTTCAGGGGCATGTGGGTTATAGGGGAATGGGTCTGGGTGGGATGCTCCAAGGATCGGTGTGGACTTGTTGGGCTGAACAGCCTGTTTCCACACTGTAGGGATTCTATGATTCTATGATTCACAGCTCGTGTGTGAGGATTCACTAGGATGCTTCCTGTGAGTGTTTGTGGGCAATATCAGGAGTGAAGCAGCTTCTCAGTAATGTGATAATTTAGTAGTTGCAGCACACACAAATAACATTTAAACAGTTTCTTCAGGACGATGGTACATAGTACATGGAGTACGAGAAGGTCAGTGGGATGCTCTGCAACCTCCACGTGGTCGACTTGATCCAGGTGTTTAGTGCTCACATCTTTTGGTATACATATAGTAAGAGATTGTACGCATGACAGCAATAATGAGGACTAGTCCCCCAACCCTCATATTACCCAAGAAAGGCAGCATTGCATATCAGATAATGGTGTGGACTTTTTATAGTCCAAGTTGTGACTGTGAACTGTTACCAAATGTTATGTAAGCTACAGAACCTTAGAAGATGGTTGTGAGTTTTGGAACGAAGCCAAATCTTCATAATTCATCAGACATTACTTGTGCATCACAGTCAAAAGTAGGATTAACTTGTAATGTTGAATGATAGTCTAGATTGCTTGTGGCCAGGTTTTTAGTTGAGACAGTTGGCATTTGCAGGAGATCGACATACAGAATTATATGTTAACAGATGTTTCTAAACTGTACAGCGTGAGTGTCTGACCCACACTGCAGAAAAGTAGAGCCTGCTCCCAGAGAAATAAAACTGACTCTATCCACTCTGAGTGTGGGTGGCAGCCATTTTCATTTTGATTGCACACTTGTGAATTGGTTGAGGATGGAAGGGGACACAGTTAACAATTCATCAAGTCAGTTGTAGGCTCATCCCTTCAATCTAGCTGACATCCCCAAAAATTTTCTGCCTTGCCCTCCCTGTCAACTTAACTGCTCACCTCCCCACTTCACCTCTGAGTCCCAAGCACACAGTTTAGTTACACTAAATCTTGTTAAACTATAACTGCACCAAAGCCAGTGTGGTGCTGATCTTCAATGAACTCCCTCTTGCAGTACCCCTCTCCTACTCATGCTCTTTCATCTTCCACCCTTATATGTTGAGTTGCCCATCTTCACAATTATTTATTCTTTCTGTATCCCAGCATGTTGCCTCCAATCTCCATGATTGAATCCTCCAATTATCCCCTCCAAAGCAGTGGCCCCTGATAAGCCTCCCCTTGACTTTCAGTGAACAGTCCCCTAAGCTAATTGTATGGCCCACATCCTGACCACTGTGGAAAGACAGCACTGAGTGACGACTGACCAAACCCTGACTAATCACTGCACAGCTCCTCAGATGTCTTAAAATCAATCTCTGAACTGCAAGATAGTTTGTGGCTTACTCCCAGGACTACAGTGGCAAAGACCCCCTGACTCTGATTGTCCTAGTACCCAACTGACTGTTTGCAAGTCTTTGAACTGATATTGGCAATGTCATTGATAACTACACCAGTATTCTTTGATGACAGACCCCCACCTTGAGGAAAACTCCCATTAAACGTTGATACATGGCCATTTAATTGAAGCACATGCAATACGTACTGTCACATGCTATAGGTGTGACATTGATATAGCATGATGCTAGACAATGACACATCCATCCCTCTGACTGATCAGTGCTAACAACAATGTTAAGCTGCTTCGCTCTGTGTCTGCACTAACACACAAGTCAAGACATTGTATTGTGAGACTGTAACTTCTGAATGAGGTGGAAAGGTGCAAAAAAAAAAGCAACACAAAGTAGAAATACTGTGAGCATTCAAGTAGGTGCAAAGCAAGAAGGCACTAAAAGACCAAGTTAAGAGCCGTAAGATGCACACTGCCCTAATTCATAAGACGGGTTCCTGTTTGTGCACATGCAACCTGGCCACAGCATTGAAGTGAACAACTGTATTCTAAGTGAGATAACACAGTGTGGAGCTGGAGGAACACAGCAGGCCAGGCAGCATCAGAGGAGCAGGAAAGCTGATGTTGTGGGTCGGGACCCTTCTTCAAAAATGGGGGAGGAGGAAGGGGGCTCTAAAATAAATAGAGAGAGGAGGAGTGGGGCTGGGGAAGGTATGTGGATTGGTGATAATTGAGTGCAGGTAGGCAGTGATGGGGATTGGTCAGTGAGGTGGGAGGAGCGGATAGGTGGGAGAGAAGATGGACAGGTCAAGGAAGCAGGGATGAGAGGGATGGTTAGTCATGGGATGAGGCCGGGGTTGGGGAGATTTTGAAGCTAGTAAAGTCCACATTGAGACCATTGGGTTATAGGCTCCCAAGGCAGAATATGAGGTGCTGTTCCTCCAGTTTCCGGGTGGCATTGTTGTGACACTGGAGGAGAACCAGGATGGACATGTCATCCAGGGAGTGGGAAGGGGATTTGAAGTGGTTTGCGACTGGAAGAAGTTGTCGTTTGTCGCAAACCGAGCGTAGGTGCTCTACAAAGTGGCCTCCGAGCCTCCGCTTGGTCTCACCGATGTAGAGGAGACCACATCGGGAGCAGCAGATGCAATAGACTACATTAGCGGATGTGCAAGTAAACATCTGTCTGATGTGGAAGATTTTTTTTGGGTCCTGGGATGGAGGTGAGGGGGGAGATGTAGGGGCAGGTGTAGCACTTCCTGCGATTGCAGGGAAAGGTACCGGGGGTGGTGGGGCTAGTGGGGAGTGTGGAGCGGACAAGGGAGTCACAGACAGCGTGGTCCCTACAGAATGCAAATAGGAGTGGGGAGGGAAATATATCCTTCGTTGTGGGGTAAGATTGCAGGTGGTGTAAGTGGCGGAGAATAATGCGTTGAATCCGTAGGTTAGTGGGGTGATACTTGTGGACGAGGGGGATTCTGTCTTTGTTTTTGTTGCGGGGAGGGGGTGTGAAGGCAGATGTGCGGGAAACGCAAGAGATGCGTTCGAAAGCATTTTCGACTACTGAAGGGGGGAAGTTGCGGTCCTTGAAATACGAGGACACCTGGGATGTTCGGGAGTGGAATACCTCATCTTGGGAGCAGATGCAGCGGAGGTGGAGGAATTGGGAGTAGGGGAAGTAGGGTGCACATAAACAGGAACCCATCTTATGGATTACGGCAGTGTGCATCTTACGGCTGTTAACTTGGTCTTTTAGTGCCTTCTTGCTTTGCACCTACTTGAATGCTCACAGTATTTCTACTTTGTGTTGCCTTGTGTTTTTGCACCTTTCCACCTCATTCAGAATTTACAGCCTCACAATCCACTGTCTTGCCTTGCGTGTTAGCGCAGACACCTTCCCCCTCCCCCATTTCTGCAGAAGGGTCCCGACCCGAAACGTCAGCTTTCCTGCTCCTCTGATGCTGCCTGGCCTGCTGTGTGCCTCCAGCTCCACACTGTGCTATGTCCGACTCCAGCATTGGCAGTTCTTACTACCTCTGTATTCTAAGTGAGCCTATGCTTCTGTAGCTGCCAGAGGATCAGAGTGGTGTCATGCTGGCAATGAGTTGTTTGCAAATGCTGGACGCTAACGTCCGTGGATGGGGAGCGTCTGTGACTGGTGCCTGTGCACCATGCCCTGAAATGCAGTTCAGCTGGAAACAACATGGAGGTCCTTTAGAACAGCACAAAAACAGACCCTTTGGTCCAATTCATTCATGCTGAGCAAGTTTCCCAAACTTAACCAGTCCCATTTGCCTGCTTTTGGCTCATATCTCTCTAAATCTTTCCTATTCATGTACCAGATTTTTTTCAACTCTATCAGGTCACCCTCAACCTCTTATGCTCCAGAGGAAAAAGTCCCAGTCCATCTAGCTTCTCCTTATATCTCAAGCCCTCCAGTCCCGGTAACATCCTTGTAAATCTTTTCTGAACCCTCTCCACTTTAATAATATCCTTCCTATAGCAGGGTGAACAGAACTGTGACAGTACACCTGAAGTGGCCTCACCTGCATCCTTTACAACCATAATATGACAAGTTGAATCCACAAGGTATCCGCTTGAGTTTTCTCGATGTCTAGCTTGTTTGGTACATTAGGTAAGATAGAAAGCTGAATATTAATGAGACAAATTGATCTGTTATCAAATGCTTAGCAAGCAATAATTCCCCTCAACTTGCTGCTGTCCAGCGAGAAACTCACTTCACTGCTCAGCAAAAGCATTAAACACGGAATGAGATGCTGTTGATGTCAAGATGGGCCTCGCTGGATTCTCTGGTTCTGCCGCAAATGCTGCCATAGCTCACCTTACTTGTACCTCTATCAGATTCTGCCTGCTGCATCTTATGGCTCTAAACTGATGTTCTTGTCGTTCACTCATTTTGCGGTTACTTGGAGGTTGTCAGCATCTGTGTAGCTCACATTATTTTTTAACAGACAAATTCTTCAGTGCTCAATTACAGGCTACCACCCTCTGTGGCTTGCATTGCTTTTTGACACAGAGCGGGAGGCAAGCAGTTTGTCATAGTGGGGAGAATTGTACAGTCATTGGGTGGTGTTTTAACACGTTGCTATGTGACATTGTGCTATCACAATGCCACATCTGCAGCATATACCAGAAGGTTATGCAGTGCACACACTGCATATGCTTCAAGTGAATCATCATGTATGAAAGACAAAGGGGACCAGTCCTCAGTGGGATCAAGAGGGAGTACAGTCAGTCAGAGGTTGCCACTACAGTTAGTTAAGAGCTATTCTGATTCCAGTCCAGGGGTTGGCCACGGTCAGTTAGGCACTTGGTCCTACCAGAGTCCAAGAATCTGTGTCTTTGCAGTCCAGGGATTGGGCCATGATGAGTCCCTGCAGGTCAGTCCAACCAGTCTAGGGGTTGCAGGTCAGTCAGATGGGAGGCTGTGGAGACATCATTATGGGATGGCGGGGGGGCAACTCTCTCTGCAAAAAAGGAGGGGAGTGAGTACGATGGAGTTGGATGAAATGGCAGTAAATGGACCTGCATGAACAGGAGAGCAGATAAAGTGTCTCTGTGAATTGCAAGCAGATAGGGCTGGAAAGGTTGGTAATTTGGAAGAATAAGATGGGTAAAAGCTGCTCAGTTGACATACTGCGTTTAGTAATAAGAATTGTTGTAAATGAGCATTTGTGAGATGTGTGAGAGTTTAGATGAGTGGTGCCCCTGTGAGCGTAAGATAGAGGGAGAAAATGGTGGCACTTAAATTAGCCTTTGAGCTTCTCTCTGCAATATGGGTGTTCCCACTTCACCCAGGCTCAGCACTAACCTGGGTTGCCTTCTGGGTCCAGTCTGGCAAGTTTTGGTGATGTGACTTTCTGCAGTGGTCAGGCAGAGAAAGCACTGTTCTCCTTCAACACCCCGTCCACTAGACTCCTGTCCAGGTAGTGGAATATAACCTTCCTTTCTGTGTCGTAATGATCCAGCACCACAATTTGAGGGCCAGTTCCTGCCTTGCAGTGTTGAAAATGCCATACAGCTGGGCAATAAATTTGGTGTCAGTGATGTAAATGCCAGAAGGTTCTGGCAATGACAGACCCTTCTGCTTTATTAATTAAGTGATTCTAGAAGAAAGGTGCAAACAGCACAGTTGCATAACTGATGAAGTAAAGAGTAGTAGGACTGTATATAAAAAGTCACCAGGAGCCAGGCACCATAAATCTCACTTGACAAAACACGAACTGGAAATAGGAAAATTCAAATCAAAATTTCTTTAAATAAAAACAGCAAATTAAGAAATGGCAATAGGTAAAATCAACCAACAAACAGCAGAAGAGGAATCAAAATGCTAGAAAAATGTTGCAAAGTTAATTTGAGATCAACGCTTGAATTTTAAAACCTTAAAAGAAACCTTAAAAGAAACCTAAAAAGTGCTTGTGCCTGCTTATTAAATTACTTGGACCATATTATTATTACTACAAACCACTAAAAATCATTTTCCCAGAAGCCTATTTACAGACTGTGATCCTGAGGCACCAACTGGGACATAGCCTGGAGCCTGCATTATTAGGTTAAGGCATCTGCTGATCATCTTTTTAGAAAATTCTTTACTCCTTTCATTGTCTGCTACCTTTGTCTTCATTATATCTTCAGAGAGGAGTTGAAGGATTCTTCCCTGCAGAATCTAAGGAACAATGAGAAGCTGGAGACTTCACACTTGTATGTCTCCACAACCATCCAGTATCATAGGAAAACGCAGAAAGTTATCAGGTTTGTGCAAACATGATGAACTGAATGGCAACCTTCTGCACTGTAACAATTCTGAGATGTGTTTTTTTTGATGAAAGCCTCAAAACCGCATCAACCATTTACTATTGTTAGAATCATGGAATCCTTACAGTGCAGAAAGAGTCCATCGAGCCTGTGTTGACCCTTGAAAGAGCATCTCACCCATACCCAACCCCTGGAACCCTGCATGGGGTTTTTACCATGGCTAATCCATTTAGCCTGGGCATCCATGGAAACTATGGGCAATTTCACATGGCCAATACACCTTACCTGCACATCTTTGGACTGTGGAAGGAAACCAGAGCACCCGACAGAAACCGCCACAGACATGGGAAAAACATACAAGCTCCACACAGTCAGTCACCCAAGGCTGGAATTGAATCCAGGTCCCTGGTACTGTAGGGCAGCAGTGCTAACCACTGAGCAAGCGTGCTGCCTGTAATTCTTTGGCTCAGCATCAGTGTGAGGAACTATGCTGAAAAACATATTGAAATGTATATTTGTTAAAACTACCTAATATGCATGTCCTAATTCAGAAACAGAAGTTTGAAGAAGGTAATCCATTATGGAAGTATGACTGAGAGGCTCAGAATATAATGAAACTCTCCGGACTGATTTTGCTGCTTCTAGTGGTCAGCTGCTCAGCCATTTCGAGCAGAATAGTCTAGCTGGTCAGAGAAAGAGATTGAAAACTTGATGCCCTCCAGGCTGATCACCAATTCTAGGAGAAAGCTTCTGACAGCATATAGGGGTAAAATTGCAAAAGCCATGTGCCTGGAAAGGAGGGGAGACCAGTACTCTTCCAACCCCACTAAGAAAAGCCTTTTTTTTAACTTTACAATAGCGGGTCTGAATGGGCAGCTAAAATGGGCATCCCACCCAAGTGTGGATTAAAAGTTCATTGGAGCAATCCTGCATTTGTAACAAGATTCTTGTCACGTGACAAAAAGAATGGTGTCACGATTGCAAGTCAGTGACAATAGTGTGAGAAATAAAGCATTTTCATTTTAACTGGATCACCATTCCTTTCTCACTGTCGAAAAAAAATTAAAATCACCCGAGACTCCCACTCCCCAGTGAATATCCTCAGCTTCTCTTAGAATGCTGCTTCATTACTCCTAATGTGTAAAAATATGTGTAATACTTAAGATATTAATACAATGTATTGAGAGACCAGGGCTCATAATGCTATATTTTCAAGTGAAATCTTTGCATCCTTATATATTCAAAGTGGTTACAGCAGCTATAACATTTTTGCGTTGTATTTATACATCGTAATTCAAAATTATATTTTTCATATTAATACCTAATTTTGCTATGGATGTTTATTAGTCAACATTATTTATTTCCATGACCAATCAAAATACTGACCTCTTTTAAGAAGTCTTACAAAGTAATAATTTTTTTGTACGCCTATTTTTAATTTTCTCATTCAGCATCCCTCCTTGCAACAAAAACCTTTAACTTAATGCAGTCAATGCCACAGAGACCTTCTAGCACTAAATAAACAGTGGGACAGGCCTCGATGGATTCATTGCAAATTAGTGCAAAGATGTTTCAATACGCCTTCTCTTGCTGTCAATTCTTATATTAAATGTGATAGTTACTTGCAATGGTATCAGTTAAAATCCTTTCTTTCTCTGATGCAACCTGTTTTTGAAGTACCTCATTAAAATTCAAGGAGACACTTAACAACCTGAACTAATTGGAGACACAAGGGGGTTGAGCTTTGAATTCAATGTATTCCCTTATGGTACAATGATTTTTGATTGATTAATTAAAATACAATATCCATTAATTAGCAAATATCCAGAAATACCCATTCTTTAAACATTGTAATGCCTAATTAGGAGATATTGTATAGGCATTAGGCGTAACCCTAAGCAGTTTGCTCTTTGACAATGCAGCATCTTTTAGGGAAGCTGTAGTTTATGCATGACTTGTTCATTACAATATTTCAACATTGGAAGACTTGTGGTCAGAAGCTTATGATGTAATTGTGGATTTACAAGAAATATATCACAACAATGATAAAGGCCTTTGAGTGAGAGTAGAAGATGAACAAAATTGCAAGATGGAAATGAATATTTAAATATAAAAAACGCTAAAATACCAATGACTGATAATCATATATTTTAATGCTTAGAATGCCTGAGGTGCTAACATGTGTTTTGAGTGGTTAGCAAAATGTGCCATGTGATAACCATTGACAGCATATAAGGTACTATTCATAAAGATATTGGACCAAACATATGAGTGTGTTAAACTACAGTATCAGAGGTTCATCATGTTTTATTTGCCTTTGGCCATTCTTCACTAGCTGGTCTTTAGAATGACATGAAATTTATTAAACTTTACCAGAAACTGACAGGCACATTCTGGCCTTTCTCTCTGAAAATGGATTCTGCCAATCTTGCATGATTTTTATCAGTAGACATAGGTAACAGCCTACAAGTATCAAAATGCTTAAATTACTTCCATTAATGTATCCTTTTTTCAAAGTGGCATTGCCCAATTATTGCCTTATCAGCTCTTTTACGCTATATATTAAAAATGACAAGTTCAGCATTTTGTTAAAGTAGCAGTTCTGTTTCTTCATTGTAGATTCAAAATATTGACAAAACACGCACTATCAACATAAAAGATAAGGTTATAAACTGAGTAACATGTCATGCCGTAGTTCTTTATCTCCCCGTGCCAGTCATAATTTATTTAATTTAAAGTTTGTTTAGAGATATTTTGAGTGATAACTGATCTGGTGTAATTGTGCTGACTAACAGGCCACCAATTCCACCCTCACTCCCACCACCGTCCCCTCAACCAAGCTCAAACTCCTCCACTTTTAAAAGCAGCTATCCTTCTCCTATTTGCACAAATAGCAGAATAAGCCTTGGTTATTACACAGTGATTACACATGCTAACAATTTGGCCTCATGAATTTTTCAAAGAAAACCAGGCGATCATTCATGCATGCACCACAGGGCTATTGCTGACTGCCACTATCAGCAATGGGCTGATAAAGTGAAAAAGAAAGCAGCAGCCCTTACAGTGACTGCCAAGTCTAAGGTTTTGAGAGGTTATTAATTAGGGCTCATTCATCTAATGTCAGCTAGTAAAAACAATGTGGCTGGCCACATGTCTCCTCCCATCGTAAAGGCAAAAATAAGACTCAATAAACTACATACATTCATAGAATATTGCTAGATTTCATTCAAAAATTATACAGTCATTCTGCTGCTCATATTTAAGAAAATCATAAGTCAAAATTTTGCAGTAATACTGTTTCAATATTTTACATTGCAGAAATTAGTAGTTTCCTTTTGTCAAATGGTTTTTGTGTTTCCAAAACCTAATTAAATCTGAATATTTGGAACAGGAATTTTGAAACTTTTGCGTAAACCTCTGTATTTCTACAATTACAGAATGCCACTAATTATTTCTCAAGAGCAGTATGTAGTTTAATATAATATGGCTAGATCTGCAGTCTCTGTCTTTCTGGACTAGATAAACATATCGGAGTTTCACTCAGCTTCCATTTATCTCGAGCCTTGGAGTGTGTGCTGTGAAACACAATTAGCATCTGTTACTGGCTGTCTTATATACTAAATGACACAGTCTGAGCTATCTTTTATTGCTGCTTCACCTCAACACTCAAGCAAAAGAAAGCATCATATAAATGTGATTTCATTTCAAGATCACTTGAGCAATACAATGTTTCCAGGTCAAGATCTATATCTCAGCAAAAAGCTATATTTAAAACATACACTACAAAACCAAGCCAGCTCTTTGTAGTCTTTGAGCTCATATGCAGTAGTGCAGATTTCACTGCATTTTTTTATTGTATTGTATGCCCCTGGGGGAAAGAAATAGGGCTGAGATGCCATTATTTCAACCTTCACATGGCAGGTGCTGTTCTGTGGTTCCCCTACCATCTATTAATAGTGATTTCTTGTCTCTTTGTGTGCAAGTACAGGAAATAATAAATGAAAGCACCAAGTTAAGAAGCTAAGACTATGGCATGCATTTTCTAAATGGAACAAGTAGGCCAATTCAAGAAAAAGCAAAGCAAATGACAAAATGAAAATTGAAGATCAAAAGTGTAAGCATTTGAGGTTTAACATAGTAATGGCCTTACAATTGACCTTTAAAGCATCACTAATGGAATGTTTTATCCCAAATGTTCAGAGTTCCTGTTTTTCAGCAAATTGGGTTTTTAAACATAATCCATGATTGATTCATGAAAAACAGCATGCCTGATTCAAGCTACAATTTTTTTTGTGTTCCAAGTCCTTTTCCAATTTCTTTTCCTGTGTATGAAAGAAGAATTGTTAGGATCAAGCTACTTTTGCCAAAATATGACTTCTTTTGAATCAAGCAAATGTAATACTATTTGGGTAGATGACAGGCTGTGACTCCCTATTTGATAAATGTATTACAAAACATTAAATAACACCCTTTTACAAGAAACTAATGAAATTCTTCTCTTAATTTATTGATCGCTGTGAAGTAATATGTCTTTTTAAATTTTTGGAACAATTTCAATAGAATTTTAGAAACTGGCAAAGCACCACTACCAATTTTACTGTGAATTATAGACTCCCGTAAGGAGGAAGCTTGGGAAGAGATTGCATTGGTCTTTAGACGTAAAGTAATAATTATGAGCATTTCAGTTGCACAGAAATGAAGTTGATTACATAAAAACATGCCTAACTGAGGTTTGCCTGCATTTCTGAACACTGCTAGTAACTAGTCATTTGTTTGGATAAATTTGCTGCCTCTATTGGAATGAGGAACTCCAGTTTACAACTGAAGAATTGAATTCTCCATTTGCACTTTTGTAATTATTCAGTTAGATCATAAGATCATGAAATATATGGACTATTCTTCCTTATACAGCATATATATTAACTCTTTCTGTTCCTCCTTGAAGATGATTCAAAAATAATTAGACAGGAAATCAACATGTTTAGTTTAGTAGTTAAATAGTCAACTATACAATATAGCCCAAGCTCTAAAGGTATTGGTAATAGGCAATCACTTCCTACATAAAAAAGACACTGCTCACCAGCTGGGAGAGCAAATAAGTACTATTATATATTTTAAAACCACAGGATATTTTTAGAATTAATTAAAAATGTAATGCACTTAAGGAGCACTGTCTTTTCTGTGATGAAGGTTTATAACATAATACTTAGGAACTTGGACTCTAAAGTAGAGGTAAATGAATTCTTAATTTTCAGTGCTCTGAAGGTGACTTTTTTCAAGGGGTCAGAAGCTCATTTTTTGGCAGTGGGTCAAAACTGCATTTCCAAGAAGTCATGTGATTTCAGCTAAATGACCGGAGAACCTACTTGGTGAAGTAATTGCTGAAGTATTTACTAAGTTGAGCTATTATGGCCCAGAAAAAGTGAGGCCAGAAGCAAGTTAAGTTCAGGAGAAACAATCCATACCAACAGACGTGCTACTTCATAGCCTCAAAGTAGTCAATGACCATCACATCTGGTGCAGACAGTTGCCAAAAGGAAACATTTGACCTTGTCATTTGAGTAAGAAATTACAGGGCTATAGAAGTGATGTTTCACTAGGGTTGAGCATCAGCAAGGGATTGCTGGGGATAACACTTGAATCCTTCTTCTTGCTATTTGTAAGATTTTTCCAAATTGTCACCTAGTCTTGTTTTTCCTTCCATGAATAATAAGCTTTGACATGAATTTATTAAAAGTACACTGGTGGCCTCTAACACATATATTCAGTGACTGCCTATCATGGTTCCCAAAATACAAAAATAAAACTTACAGGGCACAATTTTCCTGTGTTTAGGCTGTTATTTTCAGGAAGTATCATGGTGTCTGTCCCATCATGGCAACGTTTCTCACGCTATTTTCCAATTATCTTGTTAATGATGCATCTGGGCTCTTTGGCACTCTGCACATGCAACCACACGGCAGTAGATTTGGAAGTGGCATTGATAGGAATTTTGTGCTCTTGATGCTGCTGATGCCATATTTACCCCTCAGCTGTATATCACTTCAAATGCTGCAAGCCAGGAACTGGCTGTCGCTCTGTGGTACTCAACCATTATCACTAAGGACGTGCCCAAAAAGGGAAGCTAATATCCCACTTCACTGAGAGTGACCTGCAGCCACTGGTGGACTGGATGGTGGAGAAGAGGGTCATGTTCTTTTCTGCAATGGCAAAGGAGACCACACAACCAGACCCAGCCAGTCTGGGCCCGGGTAGTGATCCTAGGTCAGCGCCATTTTTCAGGGAAAGTGGAATGCCTAGCAGGGCCGTAAGAAGGTCAATGATCTTCTGTGCTGTGCGTTTTTAAGTGCCACCATCTGTTATCTCATACTCATTCTTACTTCGTCACCTCAGAGTAACATCACCAAGAATAACAGTCTGGTCCTCTCATTGCTGCAAGCAGCATCTTCACTCAAACTCATCTTCCCAAACAAATAGCCCTTCCGACCCTCTGGGTTCCCTACTCACTCATGGTCAGCACCTCTCCTGCCCTTGCAACATCACTAACAGCTCTTCAATCCCACTTGGTCACACTCAATACATCCTTTTGTCTCTTTGCAGAGGAACTGACTTTTTTTTATTCATTTACAGGATGTGGGCATCTCTGGCTAGGCCAACATTTATTGCCCATTCTTAATTGCCCAGAGGACCGTTAGAGTCAACCACATTGTTGTGGGTTTGGAGTCACATGCGGGCCACAACAGGTAAGGATGGCACTTTTCTTCCCTAAAGGACACGAGTGAACCAGATGGGTTTTTCTGACAATCAACAATGGATTCAAGATGATCATCAGACTCCTAATTCCATGTTCTCTTTCAGTCAAAATCCCACCATCTGCTGTGGTGGGATTTGAATTTGAGTCCCCAGAGCATTACCTGGGTCTCTGGATTAACAGTCCAGTGATAAAACCACGAGGCCATTGCCCCCTCTCTGTTGTACAACAGGGCTGAGAGAGAAAGGACAGGTGGACAGTGCAGGAGGTCAACATTCTGCTTGTCAACCCTGTGAGAAGATACTTGAGATATCTAGGGCGAATCAAGATTACTCATGGGGGAACTCCACGATCCCCACGTCCAGGCCACCCAGTAAATGTCTACTACTAGTATTAACTTCTTCTTTAGGTGTTTAAGCTTCCAGATCTATTGCACAACTAATATCCTCTCTTCCATACACAAACACCAGTGGTACCCACATAGACTGTGCGGTGGAGAGGTCAGTTCCTGAGACCTTCAACTCCTTCTCTACCTCTGAGAAAGAGGCTACAGAACCCTCAGAGGATGCAGTGGCAAGACTTTCTCTTGCATCCTTCACCAGCTCAGAAACGCTCACGTCGGTAGGTTCTCTTTTCAGATTAGATTCAGGAGCACAAGGTGAGGACCACATCACTGCCATGTCTCTGTGGCTAACCATGAAGAAATGCTTCAAGTTGCTGGTAGAGGATGGCGAGAGATCAGGTTCTTGCTTAGGTGCAAGGAGAAGATGATCCCATGTTATTGGCAATTAATAACTTGGAGAAAATGGACGACACAGTCACAAGAATAGCAGGTAGGCTTGTCTGAGGCACATGGTGAATTGGATCAGCAGAACGCTCAGTGACTATCAAAAATGCCATGGTTGCTGCCATTGTTGCTCACTATGAACAGCAAGTTGAGAGAGAGAGAGGCGAGAGACCTTGACCACTCCGGCAGCCCCTTCTGCTCAAGGAGATAGGGTGGTACCAGCAGGTAGATAGAGGGGAAACCGCTCATGTCCTCCTCTAGGCACCCCCCGAAGTCTCCTTGCAGGACACCCCAGAGGTGCCAGATCCCTGCATCTCCACCCTGCCTGAGATTCCCAACGCCGTGGAAATTGCACCCAAGGAGCCTGCGTCTGCCACAACATTTGGAGCAGGTTTGGGCTCTCTCACCACAAGCAAGGAACCACTCCTCATGCAACTCACTATTCCATTCTGTACGTATGAAGTTCCAGTCTTCTCGCTGATTATAATGAATCCAGCCTGAGACTTGAACCTTTCCCAGGACTTTATGGACTGCTCTGATAAGATCTTGGACCGATCCACTGGTCCTCACTAACCATCCTATCAACATCCGCATCCAAATGATCATCAGCCACCATTTCTGCCACCTTCAGCGAGATTCCCGCCAAAGGCACATATTCCCCTCCCCTCCCTTGTCAGCATTCCGCAAGGACCATTCCCTCGATGACACCCTGTTCCATTCCCCTTCCACTTCCAACACCTCCCCAAAGCCCCATACCATTTTCCCATACAATCACAAAAACCTGCCTTTTTACTTCTTCCCTCCTCACTATCCAAGGCCCTGGACTCACCTTCCAGGTAAAGCATCAATTTTCTTACACTTCACTCAATCTAGTCTATTGTACTCACTGCTCACAATGTAGTTTGCTCTATATGACGGAGATAAAGTGCATACTAGGCAATTGCTTTGAAGAACACCTGCATTCTTCCTGTTGCCTGCCACTTTTACACACCACTGTGTTCCCTCGTCACCATCTCTGTCTCAAGTTTGCTGCAGTGCTCCAGCGAAGTTCAGTGCGAGAACAACAGCTCATTTTCTGCTTGGGAAGTCTACAGACTTCTGGATTCAATATTCAGTTGAGATGTTATTGGGATAACATCCCATTGATTTCTATATTCTCTATAAATTAATGCTCTTTATCTGCTTACACAGAGGTATGCAGGCACTGCCTTGAAACTTCCTGCCCAACTAGAATTAGGTGTAAAACTTTGTAAATCCTTATCTTCCTATCCATAAGTAGAAAAGACACTGCCTTAAGCTTCCTGCCTGAATAGAATTAGGTATAAACTTTGTAAATCTTTATTTTCCTGCACAGGGATATGTTGAAGCTGTCTCAAATAAGATTATTTGTGGCAACGTTTGTAAAGGTGAGAGACTTCTGAAATCCTGTAAAAATGTAACTTCTGTTTCTGCTAAAGGGGCCAGGACACTGACTTTTGTTCAAGCCAGACACTTCGGAAGCTTGAAATTACATTCTGTCACTTCGGCAACTTGAAATCGCCTCCTGCTGTTAGCAGTCACTTTGCGAGCAATCGATACTGTATTCTGCTTTCTTTATGTTTTCGATGTAGTAATTGTTTGTGTTATCACGTCATTGTCCGATGTAGTGATTGTTTCATGTAACATGCCATTGTGAGATGTAAAATTGCTTTACGTACTATGCACTTGATAAGGTATAAAAAGTGGGGATTGTCCGCTGCTCGGGGAGAATCGCTTACAAGACCCTGCACTCTGTGCCGGGTTGAGTACAGTGATCCTCCACAGCTTGTACTTGCTTTGTAATAAAGGATTTATGTTCTTCTAAACAGGTCAGTGTCTTGTTATTGCATCAAGTCCGTGAGGGTCTCCAAAAATGAACCTAACACAGTTAAATAATTTTAGGGCCTAAACACCTTCTTCCACGCTTTGCAGCAACATGCCCATCCCATTGACTGTTCCGTGCTGCCAATTATGTCAAGGTGCCTGTATTTTGTTTGCTGTAAAAAGTATGCATTCCAAACAAGCTGTGAAGCTCAAAATAAGCATTTAATCTGGGCAATTGCAAGGTCTAATGTAGGAGGGAAGTGTACAGTAAATGGCAGAACCTGAGAAGAATGAACATACAGAGGGAACTATGCGCACAGGTCCACAGTTCCATGAAAATGGCAACACAAATGGACAAGGTGACTAAGAAGGCATATGGCATGTTTGCCTTCATTGGTCAGGGTGTAAAGTATAAAAATAGGCAAGTAACATTGCAGTCGTATAGAACATTATTTATGCCACATTTGCAATATGGTACACAGTTCTGGTACCACATTACTAGAAAGATGTGGAGGCTTTGGAGAGGGTACAGAAATTTTTTATCAGGATGTTACCTGGTTTGGAGGATATTAGCTATGAGGAGGCTACTAACCCCAACATCCCCAGCATCTTTCCCTGCAACTGCTGGAAGTGCTGCACCTGCCCTTACACTTCCCCACTCACCTCCATTTAAGACTCAAACAAACCTTCTATATCAGACAGGGGTTCAACTGCACATCTGTCAATTTGGTCTATTTTATCCACTGCCCCCAGTGTGGCCCCCTCTACTTCGGTGAGACCAAGCATAGACTCGGAGACCATTTTGTAGAGCAGCTGTGCTCTCTAAGCGACAAATGACAACAGTTTCTGGTCGTCAACCAGTTTAACTCCCCCTCTCACTCCCTGGTCGACATGTCGACCCTGGATCTCCTCCAGTTTCACAATGACACCACCCGCAAACTGGAGGAGCAACATCTCATATTCCACCTTGGGAACCTACAGCCCGATGGCCTAAACATGGAATTCACCAGTTTTAAAATCTCCCCACCCCTGTCCTCATCCCATGCCCAAGCCAACTTCTCATCCCTGCCTCCTTGATCTGACACAACCTGTCCACCTTCTCTCCCAACAACCACCCCACCCACCCACCCTACTGACCTATCCCCACCACTCACTACCGGCACTCACCTATCACCATCTCACCTGCCTCCCCCAGCCCCATTCCTCCTCTCTCTATTCAGTTCCCAGCTCCCATTTCCCTCCCCATTTCTGAAGAAGGGTCCTGAACCCAAACATCAATTTTATGGAAGTCGGCATCTTCTTCCTAGGGTAGAAATGTCAATTACCAGGGGACATAGGTTTAAGGTAAAAAGAAGCACATTTAGAGATGCAAGAGGCAACTTTTTACGCAGCAGATGGTAAGTGTCTGCAATATGCTGCAGGAGGTGATGACAGCAAATAATATTGCAATGTTTGAGAGACATCTTGGTAGATACATGAATAGGCATGGAATAGAGGGATATGGATCACGGAGATTTAGAAAGGTGTCATGGGTCAGTGCAGGCTTGGTGGGCCAAAGGGCATTTACCTGTGTTTTTGTTTTTTGTTAAGTAATTGGGCAAAAAGTTGGCATATGGATTACCACAGGGTAAAATGTGAAGTTGTTAATTTTGGAAGGGAGGACAGAAGAACAAAGTATTGTTTAAATGGAGAAAAACTTCAAAAAATTGCAACACAAAGGGGTTGGGTGTACTTGTACACGAAACACAGAAAACTAGCATACAGGTACAGTAGGTAATCAAGAAGGCTACTGGGATTTTGGCCCTTATATTAAGGGGATTGACGTATAAGAATAGGGTAGTCTTACTGCAACAAGGTGCTGGTCAGACCACATCTGAAGTCCTGTGAGTAGTTTTAGGCCCCTTATTTAAAGAAATACATTATTTCATTGGAGGTAGTTCAGAGAAGGCCCACTAGGATGATTGCTGGTATGGAGGGATTGTCTTATGAGCAAAGGCTAGATAAGTTGGGACTCTACTTATTGAAGCTTAGAAGAAAGAGAGATGATTCCTTTGAAACATCTAGGATTCTTAAGCAGCTTGACAGGGTAAGTACTGAGAGGATACATCTCCTAATAGGAGAGTCTAGGGCCAGTGGGCACAGTCTCAGAATAAAGGGGCACCAAATTCAGACTGAGATGAGGAGGATTTTTTTCTCTCAGAGCATTGTGAGTTTTTGAAATTCCTTGCCAGAGAGCTGTGGGGGCAGAGTCCTTGTGTATACTCCAGGCTGGGATAGATAGATCCTTGATCAATAGGGCAATCAAGGGTTTTGGGGAAAATGAAAGAAATTGACATGAGGAATGTCCATTGTCCATTGCTGATTGTTGGGAAAAACCCATCTGGTTCACTAATGTCCTTTAGGGGTGGAAACTGCCATCCTTTCCTGGTCTGGTCTACATATGACTCCAGACCCACAGCAATGTGGTTGACTCCTAACTGCCCTCTGAGCAATTAGGGACGGGCAATAAATGCTACTGAGCCAGTGATGCCCACATCCTGTGAATGAATAAAGGAATGTTGGATCAGCCACGATCCTATTGAATGGTGGAGAAGACCTGGGGGCCCAAATGGCCTACTGCTGTTCCTATTTCTTATTGCCTTATTTGTAAAAGAAAGGAGTGTCAAAACCCTGAATGCTGTAACAGAACTGACAAATGACAGATTTTCTCATAAGTTCATTAAGAAAAGATGCCTTTTTTCACAAATCAACGCCTGAATGTATTCACCACCATATCTTCTCTCAGCTTATAAAGACACTTGTACAAACTCAAGAGAGGATTGTGATTAAAAAAAAACAAAACAAACACTTAGGCCTTAAAAGTTTGAAAGTTCTCTCTCAAAGTTACTTTCCCTGAGATTACGTCTTGAAATAGGCCTGTGATACATTATTGGTTGACTGAAGAATAGAGTCTGGAGATTAAACAAGACGAAACAACTGCAGTTTATTGCTTTTGTTTCTACTCCAGCCAGGATACAGTCAGATCCTTGTCATGACACCTTTGACTCCTCAAAAAGAGAATAAAGGCTAATTCAGTTTCTCTGCCTGCTGATGCTTGCTTCTAAGGCTGGGTTCCATTTCCCATGTGGATATTTCTCCCTTTCTGCTACAGAAATGTATCTTATTAAGGGTCTTTTAAAAGACTCATATCATCCTCCTTTTAACTTGTGTGAAGGTGGGTGTCTTTGAGAGTAAGACAACCCTTTGCCACCACCAATAACACTGTCCATTCAATCAAGTGCCACTGAAGTGGTCACCAGGCATGCTTCTCTGTCAGTTGCTCCCTGATGCAGCAGTACCTAAAGCTGCTGGTTAAACAGAGGCTATCAGATACTGTGAGCAGTAGCGTTGCTTTACAGGCTCAGGCTGTGGTTGTTATTCCGGTACGGAAAATCAGGGACTATGGGAAAGTATGCGGCTTATTTAGGGACATCACAGTTAGGGGGAAGGTGGAATCGCAGGGAGGTGGGGTCACAAGGATGACAAACACAAGGGTAAGAGAATGGCTTCCAGTGGCCAACCCCTGTCCAGCAGCTGTATTGCTGATCACCCCAGACTGGGATAAATCAAGGCTGTCCTAACTAGGCAGGCAGACTGCTGCATTTTAACAATGCACATATTTTACCAATTGGTAGTGGGCTGTGAGGGCTGATCATGACTCTTCCTACCCAGAATTTCATTTCTGAGATGGCAGGTATCATCTTTGCGAAATATTCCTGAGTGTGCAAAGAATTGTGTTGACAACCAATTTAAGATTGTCAATTGGACTCACAGTGCAGTACATTTGCAAGTACTGGAGATATCATACATTAATACACAAAGCCCTGCCTTGTTCAGAAAGAAAAATCATATAGGCACACCAAGCCTGTTCCAATGCAACAGATTAGATGATAATCTTTCACTGGTGCATTTTTCAAGGCAATGCCTTAATCTATCAAAGTCAAACAAAGCTTGACAGTTAACTGTCAGGTTTCATTAACAAGTGCAATCTCATGGAAACTTGTCTAATAATCAGAGCTTACTTGCTAAACGAAGCACCCAGCACTCTCATGAATGTTGTTTTCCCTCTCATTAGTTTTCATGTTGTTATCCTGATAAGTGCAAATTGAAAATGTTCAACAAAATGTGTCTTTTTCTCAGAAATATTTGGAGAAAGACAGCCATTAAACCAAGGAAGGCCTGATGCATTTTAATAGTTTTTCAAAGATTTATCTCAGAAGCTCATTTGCATTTTAATGACTTGAAAATTAGCTCAAGAGCCTTGAGTTTTTTCATCTTTATTCAATGACCTCTCAATTCAATTCTGTTCAAAAATATCGATTCTCCAATTTCTTTTAAAGTGTCCATTTTGAATTTGCATTCCATGAGTTCATTAATCCATATTGCATGAGAAAGACAGTGACAGAGCTTCCAATCCGCTAACGTTTCAAAACTATTATTCATGTGGGCAAAGAAATAGTTGCACAAATTTTACAACTTAAGCTACAACTTAATGGCGTGGAAAGAAATCACAAAGACTTGAAGTCTGAAGATGTAATTCAAAGTTTGAAGTTACAAAATTGGTGTTACATGTTCCCTCAGGAATCAGCCTCCTGTCAGAAAGTTGTACTTCTTTTACAAATCATGTATTGATTGATGTTGGAGAAGTATACGGTCTCTGTCTAGCCCCACTATTCCAGCAATCATAACATAAATTTAAATACTTTAGTCAGTTACCAATATAGCCAATTATATATTTTATGTAAATTATGCTTAGATTGGAAAAAGACATCAACCAGAATTCTTTAATAAACAAAATTATTAATTTATTATCAAACAGGATATATTCAGCAAAGATGTAAAGCTGATTAAGACACACTGGGAAATGTTCATGTATAAATATTGACCTTTTTACACAACATATACACATCAGGTGACATACAATATATATTTTAAAAAAGGATTTTCATTGTGGACAGATGTCACTAACTACAGACTGTTGTGACTGTGATCTTAAAATGCAGTTTGCTCAGGGAATGCCAAGAATAACTCCTTCAAGTGCCTTATTCGGAGAATAGATCTTTAGATCAGTGTTTTAGTTATTAGATTTGAGCCTCCTGAAGGATTTTTTTCTTACAAGGTAGAAGATGAGCTAGGTAGTGTCTATCCACCTGCAGGCTGTATCCCAATTGAGGCCCAAACAACATCCAAAACAAAGCCAACACATAATTTCAGTAAATAAGTCTAAGCAATTAGCTTAAGCCAAATGACTTCCAAGAGCACCTTTAAAAAAAAAGTTCTTCTAGTGAGACCTTTATAAAAGACAGTTAGCTATGCCTTCAGCACTACAAATGGACTTCTTTCCACAATCTATTAACAGGCATCCTCAAAAATATAACAATGAAGCATCTTCATAACATTTGTTAGATTGTGTTGACATCCCACATTGCTAGTTGCTCTTATTTCTTACTCTACATGTTTTATCTTCTGGACTTTTAATATCTTTATGGTTTAGGAATGGTTCTGTGCCCTGTTACCTAAGGATAATAAGTATGCCAATATAGGGCAGATAACAACCTTCAAATTTCAAAATCTACCAAAATCAAGTGGTAAAACAAGATCTACAAGCCAACCTGAGACCATACTGGGACTGGCAGTGCATTTTGTCCTGCTGTGGAGGGGGCAGAATGAGGACAATTATCCAAGGATAGTGCAACCAGCAAGGGACAAGAGATGAGTTAGGAACTGCAAAAAAAATCAGTTAGCGAGCATTCAACAATAGCCAGTAGGACATCAACAAGAATTTGTCAGTTGGAAAATGACAAGCTGTAACCAGCAGGAAAATTACAGTGTAGAGCCAGCTAGGGAAACATTAGCTGTGACCAGTGAGAGAGCTGCAAGCTGTGACTAGTGGAAGAGAGAGACCACAGCCATCAAATGAGCAAAGAGAAAGATGAATAGGATAGGAGTGACAATCACAACTACATAATAGGAGAGATGCAGAGGGGTTTAGATAACTGATATGGACTTAAATCCCCTTTCAACTCAGCCTTTTACCTTGAACACAGGCAGGTGTCCAATGGTAATCTTTGTGGAAGGTGCAGTGACCTAATTGCTGGGTTAATTAAGCTGTCGCTCTACCAAACCTATTTTGGGCCTGTCATTGCCTGTTCTTGCTGATTTCAGCAGCTTACAAATGATACGAATACGTCCTAAGTTGTTTTAAAAATATTTAAGTATTATTGACTCCAAATTCAATACAGAAGTAATAGGAATATATAAAAAAATCTACTTTACCTTTAAACATCATTGTCCACTGTTGGATTAATCTGAGGAATACCTATCAAGCCATTATTGATGGAGTATAGATATTTGCTCCAAGAAATGACAATCTGAGTGGTATTGGTCTCCGGTCATTTGTGCCTTGTTTTGTTTTGATACCTTTTCGTTTATGCATAAAATGTGTCTCATGGGTATATAATATAATCCTGCAAACATAGTAGAGTCAAACAGAAACAGAAATCATCATGCACAGTGCAGAAAATTTTGCGGAGAGTACTTTTCATTCTTTTTTTTCTGTTATTTGTTGTAAAATTGAATTATTGTACACTTGATTAAATGACTATGGTATTTGGTTTGCAAGTGGCTATTTTATTTGTTGAAATACTGATCCAAGCAGAATCCTTGCTAGATTAATCATGTGTGCATTAGGACCGAGATGTATTTAATTAAAAAGCATCATTTCGATATCCAAGATAAATATCTGTCGGTTTCATGTCAGGCATTAGAGTTAATGCATTGATTTTTTTCAAATTATTGATTTTACAGTGTGGAAGGCCATGGAAATATGTTTAGACTGCGATTTGATTAATGCACAAATATGATCTCCCATATATTAAATGGTTAAAATATAAGTGCAATGGTCGGTTTTATTGGATTGATCTACTATAGCATAAACCAAACCACTTGCAAATTTTCTAGACTTTTAAGTGATATCTAAAAGTGAGCGAACACCCAGTTTAAATTGACAGCCGCAGCTGAGTTGGCTAACAGCATATACTGTTAGTATGTATTAAATTCAGCAGTAGGACATCAATTCAAGTGAATTTCACCAGGATGCCCCTTTACAATTGGCAATGCATTTGTGGGGCATAATACTCCTGCAGTGAGATTGACATTTTAAACCGAGCAATTTTTTGTGGCAATTTTCCAAATTAAATTTATGCCATAATATAATAATTATAAATAAATGACACTAAAAAGTAAAATGACCAATAAACAGAAGAACATTCCTGCTGCTACTTTATGTTGTCATTTTGTATAGAGTTGGCTCAGCAAATTTTAGCTCCTCAGCAGTGAATTGTGCTGAGATGCTGTTTTGGATTTGGCTGTATTGGAATAATAGAGCCAGACCAGCAGGCTGTCACCAGGAAAACATGTGTACATCCAGGGTAGATGAGATGCTGAAATGGAATAGGATAGCTGAAACAAATTTCTTTTCAGGCTGGAATGTGGACTTTTTTTGACATTTTGTAGCTGAAATGCTGGCACTTTTTGTGTTAGTTATTGTAATGGTGATGAGACATCTATTGTGTCAGTTTATTATAAAATTATGTGCTGCCTTGGTACCAATTGTTTGCAGTTGGGGTAGAGTGCTGTCACCAATCATCCTTCCCAGGTCAGTCCAAATAATCTGTGGTGGAGGACGGACCGTGAATATTTCTCAGCAGGAGACTACTTTGACTCAGATAACAGGATGTAGTTTAGGTATATACATATCTACCTCTTCAGAGATATTATTAGAGATCTCTAGAGCAGAGCCCTGACAAGATCTCACAAATACTGAAGACTTGTACTCCAGAGCTTGCTATACCCCAAGTTAAGCTGTTTCAGGACAACTACAAATCTGGCATCTACCCGACTATGTGGAAAATTGTCCAGGTATGTCCTTTACACAAAAGGCAGGACAAATCCAACTCATCCAATTAACTCCCTATAGTAGCATCAATCCAAAATCCTCTTGATCATCAGTAAAGTGATGGAAGGTATCATCAATAGTGCTGAGCCCGGGGCTTGTCTGCTCCTGTCGGTTTTATTTCTCTTTGTTTTCTTCTTTATGCTTTTGCTATTTTTGTTTTTTTCTTTTTTCTCTTCATTTTCTTTTCTTTAATGCTTGGAAAGTGGCAGGTGAAGGAGGAGGCCTCTGGTGGCAGTAACAACAATGCCAGGATGAGACAGAAATACCTCCACAGCAGCCAAGGGTCTCCTGTCGAGTGAAGAGATGGTACTGGGATGACTCCCCTGGTCCAGAAGAGCAGGATGGGCTGAGGGTCCAAGTTCACAGCTAGGCCTGAGCACCTGAAGCACTGGAAGCATTGGCGAAAGAGACGGATGGCAGATTGGCAGCAATGTCTGGAAGAGCACGAGATGGGAAACAGGAGGTATCTTTGGGCCCAGTGATAAGGTGGCTTCCAGCAGCCTGGTGTGGCAGTCTCGGCCTGGCACAGTGATCCCGGCCTGGCATGACTGTCTTTGCCTGGTATGGTGGTCTTATCTTGGCATGATAGTCTTGGCCTGGCAATAGTGGTCTCGCCCCAGCATGGCGTTCTTGTCCCAGAATGGTGGTCTCATCCCAGCTGCTTCTTCAGGGTATACTATAGTTCCTTAATCAGCATTCCCATTATTAAAATATTATTAGTTTATCATTAATATATGCAGCATAGTGTAGTGATTTATAAAACTTTTCACTCTATTTTTCATGTAAAAGTCATGCATGACGATAAACGTAAAAGAAAGGAAATAAATAAATAATATGAAGCAGTACCTGGTCAGCAATAACCTACTCAGTGACATAGAGATAACAGTTTGTGTGCCCCCAGGGCCATTCAGCTCCTGCTCTCATTACAGCTATGGTTCAAAAATGGATGTTTGGCAGGGGGAGGTGATAGCCTAGTGGTATTGTCACCGGACTGTTCACCCAGAGACCCAGATAACATTCTGGGGACCCAGATTTGAATCTTGCTACAGAAGATGGTGAAATTTGAAATCAATAAATATCTGGAATTACGAGTCTAAAAAGTCTAATGATGACCATGAATCCATTGTTGCTTGTTGGAAAAAAAACCCATCTGGTTCAGTAATATCCTTTAGATTGGTACCACATCCACAAACATCCACTCTCTCCACCAGCGACGGTCAGTAGCCGTAGTGTGTACTATCTACAAGATGCACTGAAGAAATTCACCAAAGCTCCTTTGACAGCACATTCCAAACCCACAACCACTTCCATCTAGAAGTAGAAGGGCAGCAGAAAAATAAGAGCTCAGTACGGTCTTCTTATGCATCAGGGTAAATGGAGTTCCAGCTTAGTTCATAGATTAACTTTCATTTTCATTACTTTATGCAACACTAGCTTCTTCTAGTACCTTTGATTGGTGCAAACTGAGCCATGTGACTATATTCAGTGAAAGTCCATTATAACATAGTTCAATATTCTATGATAACAAGCATGGGGCTGGATGAACACAGCAGGTCAAGCAGCATCATAGGAGCAGGTATGAATTTGCTATAGCATTGGATCTCATCGTTCTCAAAGATGTGAATATTTACTTAAATCTTTACTTTCCTGGCTAAAAATGGGGGAAATTAGGAATTTTCTTATTTCTGCAGTTTAGCTATAATATGGTTTCATTTTTTTGGTCCATACTATAATGAACTTTCACTGCACAGCAGTTCAATGATGTTGGGGCTGTGATAGTGCATTTTGATTGGTGTTCCCAGTTGGTATGGGAACAGGAGATGCTCCAAGAGGTAGAAATTAGATCTCACTCGACCCATTCTTCAGATGAATAAAATAGCAGATGGGTTTTGGGTTAGGACCTCCAGTACCCAATGTGTGCCAACTGACAAATTACAAGTTGATGACTTCCAACTTACTACAGCAATGACTTGAAATGCCATTAAGCAATTGAAAAATGCACTTCATTGTCCAACAGATTGTTTTACTACAATTTTCAACCTATGGGTGAAGGAGATCTGACATTGCTTTTGAATTTTTTTTTATTGACTGAAACAACCATCCTGTCATTTTGAAATTCCTATTAATAAATATTTTTAGAAACATTTCTGAGTTTTTTTTCATTCTTTAAAAGTTATTTTTGAAGTATTTAAAATGCAATATGTCATGTTTAAGGTGGTAATGGTTGGAAGAAAGCATGTCAGGTTGATTAGATTTCTGTACCTCATTGTTAGAAAACTTGGTGCAGTGACAGTCAAGGGTCAATAATATAACCTTGGCCAGCTGCTGGTCAGCAAGGGAGAACTGTACCTGATCTGTGGCAGCAAACTTGCAACACAGAGATCACTTTCTCAGTAGATGGTAAGCTTACTGATATACTTCTCCAAAATGATTCACAGGTAAGATTGTTCAGGCATATGTATACTTTAATGATCATAATTTCACATCACTTCCTACTGCACAGCAATGAGTCGCCAAAAGAAACAATACAGTATTCTGCTGTACAAGGTTAGATCAGGAAGGTAATATTCAATGAGAGCTACAGCATTTATTTGAAACAGTGTAATTGTTTCAAACTTCTGGGAACCTCTACAAATAACATGGTGGTGGTTCGTGTTCCTCGGTAATGCTGAATATTTGAATGGTCTTTGGCACTGGCACATGAAATTAAAGTTCACCAACACATTCCTGTTCTGTGATATGTGCTGGACATGATCACCACCAAAGAATAGCAGAAGCTAACTTGAAATGTTGTCATGTCCCAGCACAAAGATACCCCATGTTACTATGAATTGAACAATGTGAGTAAGACAGAAGCATAATAAGCAAAATAAATGCTGAATTAGGTTGAGAACAAAACTGGAATTCTTGCCAGAGAAAAAGATCTGTTATTCTTCATCCTTACGAGTCTCATCTCCAATTTGATTCAATTTTGGTGCTGTCAGTAGATGCACCTCAATCTTATAGTTATTTTACAGTTGTAAAAGAAGAAACCATACCAGCACTGACACTGACTGTCTCTGAGATGGAAGTATCAAGGTACAAAAACGTATAAGATGTCTATTTGACTTGGTCCAGTGCATAAGTTTTCCATACTGCACATGCCTGAATACACAGTAAATCTGCAGGAGCTGATGCAAGAAGGTTGCCCGGTATCGATGGCCAGAGTCACGTTAAAGAAGTTTTAATAAACTCAAAGAAGAAGACAAGTTGGTAATTTGATGAAAAGAAACTTGTCACTCTTCAAAATAGATGCATCTCCAAGAGGATTAGGAGCTATCAATCAGAGGGAAACCTGATATCATTCACATCCAAAGCCCTGACATGATATGAGGCGCGATTTTCCAACACAGGGAGAGATTTTGACTGTGGTGTACAGATGTGAAGAATTCGATACCTACCTCTATGGGAGAATGTTCACTGTGGAGGGTGGTCACTATTCACTAGAGCAGATTTTTACAAATGCAAAGTTTTATAAACTACGTTTCGACTATCATTTTAAATCATAATAACATGGGGTATCTTTGTGCTGGGAAACAACAACATTTCAAGTTAGCTTCTGCTCTTCTTTTGTGATCATATCCAGCACATATCACAGAACAGGAATGTGTTGGTGAACTTTATATTCATGTGCCACTGCCAATGACTATTCAAATGTTCAGCATTACCGAGGAACTGCACATTAAATGTAACAGGAAATTGTCAGTATTATGGAACTACTATGGCAGTATACTGTACCCTGTTGTAACAAAAACCAAAAGCAATGACAAAGGAACAGGGTAATGCAAGTCAAGGAGACAGCATTAGAATAGCTCTACTCTTGTTACTGTCATCTGTATGATTCATTCAATTGCAGATTGATTGCAGGGAGGGTTGTTTTGTTTTATCTTACACTTCACTGAGAAAGAATAGCCTGTGATCAATGCTCTAACAGATCCCCTTGGGTTATGCTACGTCAATGCATCTGCTTCACATCTGTAATAGAATTATACAATGTTGTAATTGATACCATATTAGAAATACACCATCATAACTAGGATCCATCATAGTAAGTATTCACATTAAGTGTAAATATGTAATTGCATGGTTACCTAATTTGACGATACATATGTCTTACCGAGTTATTGACAGGAGGATGTAGGATCACTAGTAATTTTTTTTGTTACATAGTCATGCACTCTAAGATTAAAACTTTATTTTTGACGACTCATTAACGTCAGTCCTCTTTGAGGTTGTCACTATCTGCACAATCTTTGAGGTTTAAACATGTAAGCACAATTCCTTTGTACTCCTGATTGCAAACTTTGTTGATGAGTAATTGCTTCCTGTTTTTTCCAAGGGTTATACCTGTTCAGCCAGGCTGCAAAAATGATATATTGTATAGAATTACATATTTATATTATTGCTACTTAAATCACCTTCACAGACAGATATATATAAATACCATCTTGTACTGGAACTATGATGTGTCTAAGCCTGATGATCCTCCCATTGGTGTTATAGCTACTAATGGAGCTTGAAGGGATAGGATGGGTAGAACCATTATGTTAAAAGTTAGGAAAGACAGAGTTGTTAAATTAATTTTACACATTTACAAAAGACATGTAATTCTTTGTGCTTGTCTTCACAAATGAAAATGGAGAATCGGTCACAAATCCAACCTTTTGATGCAAGAATGCAAAATTTATTAAAATACAGCATTCATCAAACAATGGTCTCAATTTCTCATGCAGAACATAAATGTTGACATGAACCCAGTGGGCTGATTGGCTTCTGTCTCGGTTGCAAATACTATGTGATGCTTATTTACAGCTTAGCATGGTTAACTTATCCATTACAAAGTCTATTCTTGAGATGACATTACAAATTACCTCTGTAATCTTCATTGTCAGAAGAAAATGATGCATCAGGGAGATATCATCGAGAACAAGATTGACCTTGAGGTTAGGATTCTAAATTATGAATAACTATGCATAGAATAAAAACTGCCTTTACTGGAGACCTGAGCATGTGTCAGGAACCACATTGTAGCTGTGCACACACAATCTGTTTCTAAACAAATTGCGCACTATCAGCCAAACATCTCCTAATCTAACTTGACCCTCTCACTGTCTGCCTATGCTGATTCCTTCACTCTCTCTCACGTCCCGTTTCTCCAGCCCCCTTGTTTCCTCCTGCTTGCCACTTTATTTTCCTGACTCTGTTCTTGGTTCCATGCTCACTACTTCATTTCCCACCCTTTTCCTGGGTTACAGGGATACCATGGAAGGAAGCAAGAGAGTCAGCAGAGGGAAATGGTGAGTGGGAAGGAGATGGAAATGAGCAGAAGATGACATTGCAAGCAGGAAAGAGGGATGTCAGGAGAGGGAAACAATAGGCAAAACGGAACAGTGGATCAGGAAAGAGAAGCAGCGAGCAGTGGAAACAGAAGTAGAAAATATGGTAAGCTATTAACACCTGTAAGTTAGAAAGAGAACTTTTGGACTAGGTTGATTCAAGATAATCCATTGGTTTTTAATGTAAATATTACAAGTCGGCAATGTAACCCAATCTTACATGTTTTCTTGTGGGAAAGAAATTTTCATTAAGCACAATTATCTTTAGCACTTCGCTTTTAGGAGCATATTGAGATCCAGATGAGAGGTAGCCGATAAGTGGAGTAGATTTTTCTCTTGACTGCAAATATTCACATCAGTCTGTTACTGTGGTTTATGAAGCTCCTGCCATTTTAAATACCGACGTTAAGATAAATTGTTTAAGTATGAGAAGAACATGAACCATTTCCATTATAGTCAGAGATAAAAGGTACTGCA
>JAHRHZ010000079.1:8799657-8813779 GCA_024137785.1 Ginglymostoma cirratum | reverse complement strand
CGTCAAGTTTTCCTGCTCCTATGATGCTGCTTGACCTGCTGTGTTCATCCAGCCCCATGCTTGTTATCTCCATTATAGTCAGTTTTGAATTTCCTCCTTAGAGCGTGTTATGGGCATTTATGGTATTGGTGAATTTTGGCAGAAATAGGTTTTCACTCAATAGATTGCATTTGGTTAAGGCACAGCTACGTAGCAACAATAAGGTAAACCATATCTGTTATGGTTCAAAGCATGAAATAACTGTGAGATATTCATTTCCACTGTAGTACAATTGTCACAATCTATTCTTACAGTTGGGCTTCATTTTTTGGTTTTTTTTATTTACTGGTTGCGTCTTACCTGCGTCATATCTATGCTCAAAGACTGTCAGATGTGTATGTCAGTAATGAAGTATTCTAATACAGCGAGAATGCAAAATTTTTTCAGAGTCTTAATCCCATATGTAATAGTAGAGAGTATGCCAATTGTGCTTTACATAATCAATAAAACTCCTATCTCTTATATGACATGGCTGCCTTGAGAGGTGCAGCTTCTAGTACAGTGGTAATGTCATTCCAATGTGGCATACATCCATGTATGGCTGCTGTCCTGGGCAAGTGCATCATTAACACCGTGAGGTAACAAAACAAGTAGCTCAGTTATACTTTGTGTTGCGTTTTAGTCCTACGAAGACCTTGCAACAGGATGGCTGTATACAGCAGAATAAAACAACAAAATGCGGATGCTGGAAGTCTGAAAAATAAACCTGAAATTGCTGGAGAAACTCAGCAGGTCTGGCAGCATCTGTAGAGAGAAAGCAAGTTAACATTTCGGGTTCAGTGGCCCTTCTTCGGATGAAGATAGTAGCTAGGAAAAGGTGGTATATATGCTGAAGACACAGGGTGGAAGGGGCAATAAAGAAGTAAACAGTAAGTGGAGAGAAAGACGGTTAGGCACATAAAGGGTAAGCAGGATAAGGATAATGGTAAGTAGGGAGATAGAAAAGTTGATAATGGGGTCAATACGTAGGTGAAATTGGATTGGCTACACTAAACTAGCCCATGTCATGATAGGGCTGGGATGTGGGGATGGGTAAAGGAATGGAAGAAGATGTTCAGCTCCTAAAATTATTGAACTTACTATTGGGTCCCGAAGGCTGCAGGGTGCCTGAATGGAAAATGAGATGCTGAAAAACTGAGAAAAGGAAGTGATACAAAGTAATGTCCTTAGAGTGAAGGCTTAGAGTTTGTTCCAGATCAGATAAAAACACAGAAGTGATTATTTAAGCTGAACGCAGAATTGCTCAAATGTATGACAGCTCCACGAAGACGATATCACAACTCCAGTTTTAAAAATTGACATCCCACGTGACTTAGACTAACAAGGTGTTAGGTACAGAAATAATAGTGTGAGTATGATGTGAATTGTATTTTGAGTACAGTGCTAGGAAGTGTGTTTTAAGCACTATACAAATTGTTTTGTTTATTTTCAATTTATAAAGGATTGTTTTAGTATTAATGGGATTATGCTTTTACAATGTATTTAAAATCTTTGAATTTGTATTAAAGGTAGCTAGTTTGTATAATTCTATTTTATTTTTGTTCCTATTGCAATAAACTTCTGTTTTGTTGTTAAAGCAAAATCCACGGCTTTTCCTGCTTATGGTTCAGTTAAAGGCCTCATTGTTAAACCAAACCTAAGGAAGTTATGATTTATTAGGCTAGGTTCCTGTCTGGAATCTGACTCATCTGGTAATAATACAGACTGTGTTCATAATAGTGTCCAGATGTTCTGAAGACGGGTCATTGGACTTGAAATGTTAACTCTGTTTTCTCTCCTTTGCTGCTGCCAGGTCTGCTAAGTTTCTCCAGCAATTTCTGTTTCCCATTCAAATACTGCTCCCAAATATAAACTGAGGTCCAATACCATGAGAGATATCTGACTGTAGGATTCACTGGACTAAATTGTTCGTTCTCTTGTAGCACTTAGTCCCTGGGAGGGAGCAATTACTTTTTTATTTATCTGCAACTTCATCCAGATGATCCTTACTTTGCCTGTTTGTGCTAGTTGCATGGTGCTCTGACGAGGTAGGGCAGATGCCGAAAGAAACAGCACATCAGGCAATACCCTAGTTATTTCCCTAAAAATGTGTCCCTGTCCTGGTGAACGGTGGAGCAGGTGCAAAATGCTGACTGGCCTGCTCCTGCTCATAGTTTCTATGTTTCTACATAAAAACACTCAATACCCTTTGCTTTCGGTGCCTATCCACCATTATGCACAACCTCCTGACTCTGCCCAATTTCCTTTCTTGCACTTATTTTGTAATTTAACAGTCAAAAGATGTTCCAATTCAATTCTGAATTTATAATGGAAAAAACGTAACTAATTTGGTCAATTCTTCCATTTAAAAAATGCAGTGTGAATTTTAGAACATTGCAGATGCAGTTACATGCTATCAATTTTACTGATGATGATATTTTCAACAGAATTGTATATCCAAATTATTTCCACTCTTTTTAGTTGCTAAACTTTGTAAGAAAAATATGTGGAAGCTTGATATTGTCACACATCCAGGGGAGATTCTTTGGAAATCTTGTACCTCCCTCCCACATGTTAGCTTGAAACCTATTATCCCAACAAGTTACTAAAATATGACAAAGTGACTGATATCAAGTTTCTTAAATTAATCACAAGGGGGATAAATGGGTAGAGTACTGACAGAAACACAGTGTTCAACACAAATGGTGGCTGCATTTGCCAAGTTATGCCGGTGGTTGGAGAGGTTGAGTTACAGAAAATTATCCAGTTGAGAGGGCCTTCCAACCCAGAGTGATATTCATGGATTAGTCAAATCTAAAGGTCACATGGCTGAATACACTTCATAAACAAGCAAGTACTGCCTGGGGATTCTCAGTACTTAAACATAATGCATTCTACCACCACCTTTTAAACTTTATTTAGTGATGTGGCTGAACACTCCAGCTTGCAACATTGAAATATATCATCCAAATACTTGCTGCTTGATTAAATACCATAGGCAGCCAGCTGTCCATAATCTACCCTAACTTCAGAACTAGGGACCCTACAATTAGGACTGAAAATAGGGGTGGGGAAGTTGGGGGAAAGCTCTACTTTGGTGATCAGCAGTACCCAGGGTAACATCATATTGGTGGCGCCCAATTAATTATAGAGTCATAGAATCATACAGCACGGAGTTTTCCAAACTAAACTAGTCCTACTTGCCTGCATTTGACACATATTCCTCTAAATCTTTCCTAATCATGTACCTACCCAAATACCTTTTAAATATTGTAACTGTACCTGCATCCACAACCTCTTCATGCAGTCCGTCTCACATGTGAACCCACCCTCTATTTGTAAAAAAGGGTGTCCTTCAGGTCCCTTTTAAATTTTTCTCCTCTCACCTTAAAAATATGCCCTCTAGTTTTGAACACACCCACCCGAGGGAAAAGACCTTTGTTATTCACCTTATCTGTGCCCATCATGTCTTTATAAACCTCTGTAAGGTCACTCCTCAGCCTCCAATATCCAGTGAACGTAGTTCCAGCCTTTCCAGCCTATCCTTATAACTTAAACCATTCAGTCGCAGTTATATTTGTGTAAATCTTTTCTGCACCTTTCCAATTTAATAGTAATCTTCCTATAGCAGGGCAACCAGAACTGTACACAGTACTCCAAAAGTGGCCTCACCAATGTCCTGTACAACTGCAACATGATGTCCCGACTCCTATGCTCACTGGTCCGAACAATGAAGCATGCCAAAGATCATCTTTACTACCCTGTCTGCCTGTGCTGCAATTTTCAAGGAACTATGTACCTGAACCCTGAGGTTTCTCTGTTCAAAAACACTCGCCAGGGCCCTACCATTAACTGCATAATTCCTGCTTTTGTTTGTCTTGCCAAAATGCAATACCAAATCAGAGATTTGGGACTCTGTCTCATTAGATATTTTTCAGACAGAGCTGGGTAGGTTCTAGTTAGGAAGGGCATTTGAGAGCTATTTGAGTAGATGGGAATGTCAAATTTGAAACAAAAACTGATCATTCATGATCTTATTGAATGGCGGAGCAGGCCCAAGTTGCCAAGTGGTCTATATATGCTCCTATTTTGTATGTTCCTGTATGTAGGGAATGTGGTATAAGATAACAATATTCAGGTCTTGGACTGGTTAGTGACCATGAATGAAAAAGAAACTTACGTTTGTAAGACACTCCACCACTTCTCTGAGGCATTTCTGAAGACACTCAACCTGAAATACTTTGATATTTAGTCACTGTCTTGCAAAGTAAATTCAGCTGCTAATTATTCATGCAGCAAGTTTCTGATGAAGGGTCTAGGCCTGAAACGTCAAGCTTTCCTGCTCCTATGATGCTGCTTGGCCTGCCGTGTTCATCCAGCCCCACACCTTGTTATCTCGGATTCTCCAGCATCTGCAGTACCTTTTATCTCTGAATGATGAATTAATTTACTTTTGTAAAACTGGAAGAACTAGTATGCTGTAAATCAGGAACAAAAACAAAGTTGCTGGAAAAGCTCAGCAGTTCCGGCAGGATCTGTGAGGATGTGTTTTTTTCTTCACAGATGCTCCCAGACCTGCTGAGCTTTTCCAGCATCTTTGTTTTTGTTCCTAATTTACTTCTGTTATTTGAAGAAGGAATGTTTGGCAAAGAACAATGGCACCTCCAACTATGCATTACTACTTACTCTAGCAGTGCAATTTAAATTACGTGCTTGAACCCTGCAGTCAACAAATAACTTCTGGCTCAAAATCCCAATGTCCCTAGGTGAATGAAGCTAGCATAGAACTAATGGATACGGAATAATTTTTAGTGAGATATTTTATCCGTCTTGGCCATCTACTGTGGAAAAAGGAAAATTAATTTAATGACTGATGTTTATCTGGGTAGATTTAACACTGACCCTGTCCAGACAATTAACAAAGCAAGGAAATTTTCAGCTCTAGGTAAGTGTAGGACCATCAAAATGCTCTGTATCAAGCCTGAATTCCTCATCTTGTCAGATCATTGAGGTAGAAGGGTAATAGTTCAGTTTTGAATTAAGTAAGCAAAGGGCCACAAGGTAAATTCCTAGAGTCACATAAGTTAGTATGGAGCAAAATCTTGGCTTATTTGACCCTGAAAATATTTGAATGAGAAAGTAAGTTTACCTTATGAGGATACTTAAGGAGCAAATTGAAAACAAAATTAATCTAAAACAAAAGAATAGCTAAATAACAACTGCAGGATCAGGGGACATTAGTACAAACTGCTAAAATATGTATCCAGGATTTATGAGGAGGTTTCTTCACAGAAATAGTAATTAATATCTTGAATCATCTTCTTTTGTTATGGAAACAAAACCTCAAAAGTTGTTCGAGTGGGAAGAGGGAGTTGCAAATTTGTGTGGAAAGTTGGAAAGAATGATCCTACCCTTTGGAATTTATCTGCCAACTTTAAATAGTTAATTACTGGAAAATAATCTGATTTTCCTGACTTATCATACTTAATGCTGTTTACATTTATTTTGAGCACTGGCAACCTGCTTTTCAAGCAGAAAGTTCTTTTTTTGCCATTCTGATAAAAAAAAATTCTGAAACTCTTATTTTCAGCTCCTATGCTAAGATTTCATCTCTGCATTTTGAGAATGCTGATTAAAAGAGTTAGGCATTCTTTTATTGCTACACAACCAACATCAGTCACCCACAATAGGAATGAATTTGATCTCTAATCACACTTCCAGGAAACCTGAACAAGCTGGAAAGACCAAAAACTACAAACCATTTACTGCACTAGAGGGGATTCAGAATGGAATTATTTTAGTAGGCAGGTTTAGCACTCTGTATTAACTTCCAGTGCAACTGAAGTATTTTATTTTATGTGAACACAGCAATGCGTAGAATTTCCGAGCTGCTTTCTCAAGAGAAATGTTTGTGGGAAGAGGGGATAAATCAAACAGAAAGCTAGAATGCCCCTGCGGAAAGTTTTTTGAATTGTTTGTGAAATAATCAATACTGCAAATCATGTTATTAAAGAATAAACAGAACCGATTTAGAAAAGAAAACAACTTTATAAGACTTAGAAAAAAGAGTAGCCTCTGCAGCACTGCCAGCTTGTATCCTTTGTCTAATTTGTTGTGTGGAACAAATTGAAGGCCGACATGTTTACTCTATGCAACTAAAAATGTTTGTGTTTTAAGTTATTCAACCTCCTGCGTCTTGCATTTGGCACTTGTTCCTCTGTCTTTCTAAATGTTTCATATACCAACTGGTCAAAGAAATGGAAGAAATGTCCACCAACCTAAGCTTTTTAGGATTTGTTTTTCTAATTGGATCTCCAGTTCCTCATTATTCAGGCTGAGTATTATTAGTGGCTGGCTGACTGACCATTAATATACAGACTCTGCTTGATTTTGTGAGATCAGAGTAATTTATATGATGTGTGTGAGCTCACTGAGCTGTCATGCCGTATTAGGTCTGTCATTCACAAGGATGGGACTCGACTTAGAAAAAAGTCAAAAAAAGATTAAGATCACCTTAACAAGAGTATTGGTACATTTAGAACTCTGATTATATTGTAAATATTTATTTCTTTATTTGAAAGTTCTGATTTGAAATTAAACAAAATCTGAATGGAAAGTAATGCCTACAACGAATGGAGAGTTCTCTGTTAATGACTAACAAAATGGAAATGGTATTGCACAAGGTTATGAAAAGTCAACATCCATGTTTAAATTACTATGCCATTTTGTTCTGAAGTTCTTCATGATACTGAAGCAGCTAATGGTCACTACTCCTGACAGTGCCTGCTTGTGGTGAATATTATGTAGATATCCTGCAGTAAATATCACAGGTCTGCATCTTTATGTCTGTGGACCTGAAAGTTTCATCCAGTTCAGTGCAATCATTTCATGTAGGCAAGTCTTTGTTAGTTGGAGGATCCTGGCAAATTGGTGTATTTTGTCTCAGACTGAAAAGCCTTATTCACTGTCCTAGTTATTGTTCCTTCATAAAACACATTAGTAAATGAATATGAAAACAAAATACTGCAGGGAGAGAGAATTTGAAATAAATACTGGAAATGAATCCTGGAAATGTTCAATACAGTAGGTAGCATTTTGGAGAAATAAACAGAGTTTACCTTTTAAGATCAAAGATCCAGATCCTTGTCTGTTAATGTTAATTCTGTTTTCTTCTCTCCGCAGATGCTACTTAACCTAATGATTAATACCTGTGATTTCTATTTTTATGTTAAAAAAATGGATTTCCATTTGGGAAATCCTTGTCCAGAGAAGAAGATGACAGTGCCAGAGCACGTGCCTTAAAATTTCAGACTAAGTAGAATAGGGAGAAAAATTAAAATAAGGCATAGAAATAGCCTTAAAATTATGCTTTAAATTATATTAGAGTTCTTTAAATGTACCTCAATAAACAGCATACCATAACATCCTAGCTAACTGATGGAGCATTTTTCTGGAAAATTATGTCAAAATTACTTCATCATGTCCTAGACATCATGCTTACTGATAAATGATGAACAAAGCAAAGTGAGTTACTTAATGCTAGTTGTATTGGTGCTGGAGTCAAAACTATCGAGTTACAATTTGCTAAGTGGTGTGACCAAACAGTAGTAATTAAATAATGCTAACTTCTATCAGCTGGCAGAAGATTGGCTCATTTATTTTATTTAATGTAGCCGATAAGATGGGTAACATACAAGTCAAACATGGGCCAAGGAGTGGCAGATGGAGTTTAATTTAGACAAATGTGAGGTTTTGTATTTTGATAAAGTAAACTAGAGCAGGAATTATACAGTTAATGGTAGGGCCCTGGGGAGTATAGCCGAACTTAGGGGTGCAAATCCCTTGAAATGGGAGTCGCAGCTAGACAGGGTGGTGAAGAAGGTGTTTAGCATACTTGCCTTCATTAGTCAGAACACTGAGTTTAGGAATTGGGACATCATGTTGCGGTTCTACAGGGCATTGGTGAGGTCGTGTTTGGAAATACTGCATAAACTTCTGGTTGCCCCTTGACAGGAATGTTGTTGTTTAACTTGAGAAAGATTTAAAAGGATGTTGCCAGGCCTGGGGGGGGTTTGAGTTATAGGAAAAGGCTAAATAGGCTGAGGCAATTTTCCCCAGAGTGTCAGAGGCTGAGAGGTGACCTTTAAGAGGTTTATAAAATCATGAGGGATGTGGCTAGGGAGTATCGCCAATGTCCTTTTCCTAGGGTGGGGAATCTGAAACTAGAAGGCATAGGTTTATGGTGCAAGGAGAAAGATTTAAAAAGGACCTGATGGGTAATCTTTTCACATAAAGGGTGGTGTGTGTATGGAATGAGCTGCCAGAGGAAGTGGTGGAGTCTGGTACAATTACAGCATTTAAAAGATATCTGGATGGGTAAATGAATAGGAAGGGTTTAGAGGGATATGAGCTAAATGCTGGCAAATAGGCCTGGGTCAGATTGGGATATCTGATCAGCACGGATGAGCTGGACTGAAGGATTTGTTTCTGTCCTGTTTGACTCTCTTACTTAATGCAAAAATTGTGTAAAAAACCTGACAGTGTGAACATAATGAACAACAGACCAAGGAAGTGCTGTAACTGAGAAGTATGGCTGTAGAGAACAGCAACTAATCAAAATAATCTTTATCTTTTTGGAAAATCCTTTCAGTAGCCATTTTTATTTTCTCAGCAATGAGATACATAATATATATGACATAACAGACAAAAGTGATATATTTCATAATTGTTCCTTAAAAGAATATTTTTCTCACTTCTGTACATAGACTTTGCGATATCAACCACTATGTATTAAGATGTTCCATTCATAGAACTATTCAGTCACACCTTAACATCAAATTTGCTTCTTATTTGGACCAAGTTGGCTTAAACTTCCCAAGAATTAATAAGTCCAAACTGAACACGCTTATGTACACTGGCAATGAAAGTTGACCTACCAACCCATCAGCACTATTTTCTCCTGTCATATAAATTGCTGTGATTATTTGAAATTTGTCATCCTTACATTTGCAGGAATGAGGCCAAGTCCGGCCATGATGAGCCCATGACTTCCAAGAAATGGTTTTACAATGTGCCAATCAGCAAGTCACAAACATGAGTGAAAGCATTAAATGTACAGGTTAAGAAATGACCTGTTTTGCAACAGTGACTGCTAGAAAAAGAACGTTGACTAAGCAACTAATTATATTTATCAATGCAACTCTTTTTCAGCCACCTGTTTGCTTCTCCTTCAAGTTGTAATCATACATCCAAAAAAAGTTTTGTTATGTAATAGCAAGATGAAAGAACATTCTTTAAACAGCATTTTACATCCGTACAAGGGTGCAGCATAGTCAATTAATTATAACCATTGTTTTAACATAGAGCATCTTGACAACCAATGATGTGGTGATATGCCTGCTCACACTGGGATGATACAGTGGGAAGGGGCCTTTCAGTCATCATTGAATGCCTACTTAAGGGCCTCAATTGGCAAATAGTTGGGAAAGCCATCAATGAGTTTTCCTGACATGTACTTACTGATACAAGAGGGGAGAAGGTGGTGGCGTACTGGCATATCATCCTCCTTCTGACTAAATGTCCTCCCTCCTTCCAAATACGCCACGTGAGAGGGCATTGAGTTCCATGTTGCATGAAAGGTTTAGAGGGGAATGGGCCAAATGCAGGCTGCAGGGAATAGCTTAGTTTGGGAAACTTGGTCGGCATGGTAGAGTTGGGCCAAAGGATCACTTTCCGTAATGTAAGACTCTTTGTCTCTGTGACTCTATGTTCTGTGTCACTGATTTCTCCTTGGAACAATCAGCCTAATGGATTCATTTAAAATAGATGTTTAAATTCTGTTCGGCTGCCAGTTTGCTTTTCCCTTAAGGTAAGGACTTAAATTCGAAAGAAAGTTTGTGATATAATAGAGAGAGAAAAAAGAGAAAATAGTGACATAAAAGAAATAACCTGTCCTTTGATTTAGGTTTGTTCTCATAGTTTAAAAGGAGTTAATGTTTCTAAATAAATTGTGGGAAGATTATAGTCACTATTCATGTTTGGAGGTTGCCTTGAATTAAAAACAAATTGAATAATTATGTTGAGCAGCCACTGACTGGACCCTCCCACAATCTGAGTATCATTGATCAATCTCCCAGAACTGGGATATTGGCAGCTGCCAGTCCAGCCTGTTGCTGGAACTCTTGATATTGCTGAAACTGTTCACTAGTAAGCCTTCCCATTTTACCATGTGGCTTTAAAAGCACTTTCCTGCCAGGTTCCCTGAAGTTAGGGCACTTGAGAAAAGTATTGAAAGAAAGAATTTTTAATGCACTTTTTCTGTCTTATCCATGAGCAATCCTATTGAAACATTCTTCTATTTTATAATTATAAGGATGAATAAGTTTTCTTCTAAATAGTGTTATTTAGTGCAAGGTCTTTTTACTTATAATTCATAATCTTAATAAACCTATTTCCAAATTCATGTGCAACAATTTGCATGAGTTACTTTTACAACAAGATGGTTACATATTGAAGAAGGATTCTACCTTAAAATTACCACATTAAGAAATGGTCTGATCATCTCATCACAGGCAATTTGCTGAGTGTGTGTTTAATTTATACAACTAGCATCTGTAGACAAAATGCAGTGTCAAAAATGATTATTAATCATGTATTTCATGTGTTAGATTATACTGCTATATGCATGCATTATCACTTTAATTCAGGTATTGTTCCTAAAAGATAAATCACCTTTAACCCATCAAGCTTTCAAGAAGCAATTTAGAATTGAGCAGCTTAATGTGATAAGGTTGGATATGGTGAACATTTTCAGCTGAGACCGTATTAGTTCAAGATATTTTTCCTTTTCTTCTATTTCATTTTCATGAATATATTTTCACAATGAATGGTACCATGAGAATAATGCAACAGGCACATTAAAATGTCACCGTCCATCTCAAAAGGTTAATGTTTAAACACATGAACAGGGATGATGAACTCAGAATGTGTAAATAACAAGTGATGCACAATCCTATTACAATATAATTTGACTATTAAGTCTATGAACTCACTAAAGTTTATTGAACCCAGCAGTGCACCAAATTGTGCACACATCTGGTGTTTCATCTAGTTTACACACTGAAGCAGAAATGTCACATGTACAGGGCAACAGAGAATCTTATTAATTCTTCTAATTTACATATAACAATGTATCAAAAAAGAACTATTTAAGTGCAGGGATTGATCAACCCAGACATTTCTGTTCCTCCCAGCAAAGTTGGATCTTGCAAATAATCTTGAAAGATCTAAAACCAAGCCTTGACAAAGCTAGTTAATGGGTTAACAGTATTTTTTTGAATTCAAATACCAACAAAAGATCTCTGCTCATTGATGTTTTCAGTGAATTTAAATAAAGTCTTAGCAGTCTTCATTCTTCAATGTGAGTTCTCTTCCAGGCAATTATGGGTCTCAGCCAAGTAATTTACAGCTCAAGCAATGCATAGTTAGTGCCTTCAATTTGCTCCTGAGCTCAAATCTCATGTGTTGTGCCATTTGACTTTGCAGTATTTGTCCTCTGTAAGACCTTCTCTGTCTATTTCTTTTCATATGACTTTGTCCTGTTGTAAAACAAAAGCTTAAGGCCTGTGCTCAAAGAATGAAAGCTATCTAATTTCAAACTTTAAATCCAAAATTATCACAATGTGCAATACCCAAAACAAAGAATGAGGAATCTGCAAATCACTTCTTGGGAATCATTTCATATGGTACACAACTGAAGATAAGTTAGAATGCTATAAATGTCCTTTCCTCCGATGCTGTTATGTCTGTTTGAATATATGGGAGAATTCATTTTTGTTATTTTAAAGGTTAGCATATAAACATTTTGGCAGAAAATGGCATGTAATATTTTAGGTTGGAATTTTACAAGAAAGGAAGCTGGGAGATTTCACAGATCTGCAAGATCAGAGGGTGGAGTATTGGGATTACGATAGCTTTTGTCAACAAACTAACATTCCTGTAAGTACAGTGGACCAAATGGTTTTCACATTGTTATGAAGACACTTCATAAATCATTTCATTTGAAGGTTCAGCACTAGGAATTCATATGAACCTGTTTATTTTAACAGGTTACTAAAAGGGCACTAGGACATTTTTCTTCGAAAGACACTTCTTGGAAGTCACATACCTTAAGCTAATTGCTTGGACTGGATTTGGGGCTCAGGGAACAAAAATATTGTTTACTGTTCAGTCAGGGGTACTACCTGCTGAGAGAAAGAAGCTACCCCACTTGTCTTCTGCCTTTCTGAGAAAACTCTGCTGGCTGCAGTGTTAGTCCTGGACAAACTGCATCTGCAAAGATTCCAGTGATGATGGCCTGTGTTAATGACAATATCTGTGTGTGTGAGGATGTTCACTGAAAACCATCTAGAACATTTCATATCTTGTCCATTTCCCTTCAAGAATCAATAATTATTGGCTTAAGTTTCCTTTGAAAAACAATCTCTGAAGAGAATCTTTTTTCTTTCAATTGCTGTGTGTGTGTATTGGATTATTTAGAAGGATAAATATTTATACTTTTGTATTTCTAACAGTGCGTTAATCAGCTTTGCAAAATAAGTCCTGTTTTCATAATAAATCAACCATGTTGTTGTTTATTAAAGAAGTCTGATTAGTAGATCTTATTTTGAACATAATTCGGATAATGTTTATGATTGGCTATAGTGGTAGTGCAGGAAAGTATTGAAATTTATGTTGCGACTAGCTTACTAGAGTGAGATAGTACATTCCTCTAATTTTGGTCAGAATATTGTTCCAGTGTTCCAAAAGGTACCCTTCTGCAGTCCAGTCTAGAAGCAGCAATTCACTCAGATATTAAACAATTTGGCTGGACAAATGTTTTTTGTTCACTCAAAAACATAATGTCATTCTGTTACCATTATTTGCTTGTCTGTACCTTTTCATGAGATGGCATTTATAAGAAATATGTGGTGCTAACACCTTGTCTATAGCCAGTCAATTCTAGGCAAAAGATAATTTTCTAGATTGTTACCACTGTCAGAACTTGGTCCATTGCTGTAGCTGCATATTTTGAATTAGCTGTGATACTGTGAAATCAATACAAGGAGGGGAATTTATCTTAAAGACATTGGTTTTAACCATCCCAGGGCAAGTTCTGGTCCATAAAGATCAATGAATAAATGGTCCCAAACATGGAACGTATCCTCTACCTAGGGAGTCACTTCTCATTTAAGTCTGACTTTGATGCAGAAATCCTACACCTCATCCAATCTGCAAGTGCTGCCTTCAGATGCCTAGGGATGACAGTTTTCATCAACTGCGACATCTGTGGTAAGACCGAAATCTTTCAGTAGAAGACAGTCATCTTTCTGACCCTCCTATATGGCTGCAAACCTTGAACTACACCACCTCAAGACCCTGGGGAAATACCATGAATGCTGTTTGAGATGGATTCTCTGCATCAGCAGGGAAGACAGCCATGCTAAGATCAGTGCCCTTGAAGCAGCATCAAGGCCATCGTCAAATGTAATCAATCCGCTGGGCCAGACACATGTTTAGGATGCCTGAGTTTTGACTACCAAAATAAATCGTCTTTGCCCAGCTCAAGGAAGGCACTCGAATGACAGGACGACAAAGGAAGCATGTCAAAGGCTCCATGATGTCTCCTCTCAAGAAATACAACATAGACATCAATGCCACAGAGACCCTCATTCAGAAGAAATGAGCTTGGAGAAACCTCCTCTGTGAAGGGACATAATTCTTCCAGAACACTTGTTAGCAAGAGGAAGTACAGTAAAGGAACCAGAAAAAAGAAACGCTAGTGATCTCAAGGCCAAAGACCAATTCCACCTTTGGAAACACCTATCAAATCTGTGGTTGGAGATAAAGCTGTAGGGGTGGGCTCATCAGTCACTCAAGAACCCACAGTGACAGAGAATTTCCAAGGCAAATAATTGCTAGCAAGTTTCAGAGATAGCAGGAACTGCAGATGCTGGAGAAACTGAGATAACAAGGTCGAGAGCTGGATGAACACAGCAGGCCAAGCAGCATCAGAGGAGCAGGAAGGTCTAGGCCCGAAACGTCAGCCTTCCTGCTCCTCTGATGC
>JAHRHZ010000079.1:8758506-8794657 GCA_024137785.1 Ginglymostoma cirratum | reverse complement strand
ACTTGCGTTTTGAAATGTGTCAATTGATTTGTGTATGGAAGTAGAATGGAAGTTCCTTTGGTGAGCGTGTTGATAGTTCAAATAACCAATAACCTGTCAAGAAATAATGACAATTGAACCAAATGTTCTTTATAAACAGTTGGTAAAGAAGCCTTTCAAATAGTCTTGGACATTAATAGCTGACAGTGGACCAGATACAACTAATGCAACTTCTGAGAGTGAGTTTGCGAATAGAATGGAATGTTTCTAGGAAGATGGAAGTAATCATGGAGAAGAGCACAAAATTAGTCAAGTGCAGAAGGCATGATTGATGTTCACAAAGTTAATGGCAGTGAGATAATATCAAAGTTGAGCTTTCCCTTCCTAGATAAAACAGAAACCTGGGAAATCTGTTAACTCATTAATTTTATTCCAAATGCTTCATGCGTTCAGATACACAGCCTTTAACATTGTTCTACTGTCAAATTTCCCTACTCTAGTATAACTCTTTGGTGCAATATGATGTGCATTCATTCTGCCCCTTCCTTTAATTTTCGGGTAACAATCAGTCTCATCACTAACCTGTGGCTCCTATGTGCTCCATTAACTTTGATTTCTAATTTTCCATGCAACTGAACCCATCTCCCCCTAGCCCCAACTATTTAGTTTAAAGCCCTATCTATAGACCTGGTTAGCCAGAATTCTGGTTCCAGCATGATTCAGTTGTAGATAACAAGGCGTGGGGCTGGATGAACACAGCAGGCCAAGCATCTGCAGTACCTTTTATCTATGATTCAGTTGGAGCCTGTCTCATCGGAACAGCTTCTTCCTTCCCTAGTATTGATGCCAATATTGTTATGGACCATAACAAACCTCCTCATAGTGCATTAAGAAGATAGTCTAGACCCTAAAGTTTCCTGATTTTAAAGATAAGTGTAAAGTGTTGCTTCCAGATTCAATTTTCTTCGGTCAAACTACTGACTTTAAACAAAACATGCTTTATTTTTATACTTCATCTAAATTACAGACAAAATAAAAATAAAAGAAAAGAATAGGCTTAATTGTAACTCTATCTAAATGCTTAACAAATTATATATAAGCTACTACTAATTAACTGTTCCAATAGAGTGACATTGTATAAACATACCCTTGGCAAAGGCTAATTCTGTAAAATAGATTGTCTCACATGCAATTATATCAGCAGGAACAGATTTTAGCTGTAATAGAGAGGAGTAAGAGATTCCACATCTAGCTTCAAGACCCCAGCAACTGCTGAAAGCTAAAACTATAAATCCTGGTTCTGTGGGAGCTTGATCCCACCCATTCAGGCTGCTTCTTTTGTTCCAACTTATAAAAAAAACTCAAGGCTTCCACAAGCTTTTTACTTCATTGGCTTTGAGCATACTGCTTGATACCTCTGTTTCAACCTTTCTTGATTAAAAAAAAGACAGAATACACCTCTTAAAGACACAGTATCGTTACAATATCCCATGAATTCAAACCTATTTTTCCCACACCAATCATTAATTCATACATGTTCCTCTTCAATTTTATTGACCATGTGCCAATTAGCTCATGACTCAAGTAGTAATCCAGAGATTATTCCTTTCTGTTTCTGATTTTTGATTTAGCCCTGAGCGGCTCATATTCCCTCAATACCTACATCATTGCACTACCCATGCACTATGTAAAGTCCTTAGGTTTTATATGACATCAATGGAAAATATTTTATGTTGTTTGGGAGAAAAAATGATCCTCTCACCACCCACTGAAGGTCTCCATGTCATAAGTTCTAAATCAAAATACATTCTGCCATACCAAGGAAAATATTGTTATATGTGTAATCCTATTAATTTGTGCCACAAACCAGAAACCTCATCAAAGACACATCTATTATTAAAACTTACTGAAATCATCATTCATTCTCAGATGAATGGATCTCCACTATGCTGAAGCCCATTAGCACTTGAAGGAAGATGTACAGGATACATGAGTCCCCTTCTCATAAGATAAGACCATAAGATACAGGAGCAGAATTAGACCATTCGACCCATCGAGAATGGGATGTCTGCTTCCCTTCAGAAAACTGTGTTTCTGGAATTCCATCAGTTAATCTCTGAGGGAATACGCTTCTGGACCAGAATCTATAAGAAATGTTGTCATCTATAGCCCTGGATGGCAATTGGTCTCATACTTCTATATTGCAGGTGAGCTCCATCTTTAACAAGAATTTCTTTCACCATGATAACTTTTTTCAAAATGAAAAGAAGGTTTTTATTCTCTCTGCCAAGAGTTTCAATTTCCTCTGTAAGGCCACCATTGCAGCAGGATGTTTTCCCCAAATAATATTGTCCAGTGATCTTTAAGCTCTGAATATCTTGGGTTAATCAACTCCACTGCGTTTTTTTTTTGAGAAATCCTTTTGTTTTTCTCTCTCCAAGGTTTAATTGCATTGTATGAGTGCCAACGGTTGAGCTTCCAGTTCAGCAGTTTCTTCGAAGTAATTTGGACATCACCAAATTTTGGTTACTTCTAACATTTTCAAACTCCTTTGATATTCTACATTAAGCTCTTCCAAACAGTCTTCAGCTCCAGAAACTCTGATTAGTACAGGTATTATCCAGGTTGCAGTTAACTTGCAGTTATCTTTTTTTATACACTCACGGGATGAGGGTGTCGCTAGCCAGGCTTCCCTTTTTGCCAGCAATTAAGAGTCAACCACATTGCTGTGGGTCACGTGTAGGCCAGACCAGGTAAGGATGGCAGTTTTCTTCACTAAAGGACATTAGTGACCCAGATGGGTTTTTTTTAACCATCGAAACTGGACCCTTACTTGGAGATATTTTTTCATTGAAATCAAATTCCACCATCTGCCATGGCAGCATTTGAACACAGGTATCCAGAACATTACCTGGGTCTCTGGATTAACAGTCTAGCGATAATACCACTAGACTGTTACCTCCCCAAATAGGTTTGAATTGAATAGCTTTTTATCAGCTGCTGTAAATGTTGAACCTCTTCTTGATGTGATATTTTCAGAGTTTAGAGTTTTTGTCTAAATATGTCAAATTCATGTTGATTTTTCCTGTGCATGATTGTCAAGATGCATTGCTTATAGATGGATTCTGCACATGTCAGTAGGATGACCACCACCCTACCTGAATCTTCAATATTCATGGATCTATGCTGAAGCTGTGAGACCTCTTTCTTGCATTATTGATGATCTCTTTCTAAGATCACAATTCAAGACATCTCTGATGTTGTAGATACCTTGGTAGCTGTAGAATTATTCAAAGCTTTGCTTGTTTCCACAGAGGATTGAATTAGTGTAAGGATTTATTCCTGTTTCCATGTAGTGGTCTAATCTTCTCCGCAGGTAGGATTTTATTCATCTAAATAGTTGCAGTTGCTGCATCTTTATCTCTTCTTTACTTCTTTCAAGAAAGGGATTTTTTTTTAAAGGCACGGCGGAACTAGTACCGCCCAAACAGGAAAGTCCAAAGTTCCAGCCTCCACAAAATGAACAACCTGAATATTGGTGACTGTATCCCAAAACAAAGGTCCAGAATGCCCCCTGGTGGCTGGTGATTTCCTACTTTGGCGCCATTTTCTGCCCACCCTGCCATTTTTATTTCCTCTTTGGAGGAAAGATGGAGAGCCACCTGGACTGTCTGCAATGGACGGTGATTCCTGGTGCACTAATTGATGTTAGCATCACCAGCGTCTGATAAATTAAGAATATTTAATGCTAAATATACAGCATGACTTAATAAAGAAACATAATTTATTTTAGGAATTACTTCCAGGAACTCTGTAGTCTCTCTTTTACAATAGTAAGGTGTATTATACATCTCCCCTTCTATTCTGATTATAGGGTCTCCAGTTTCCTGAAACTGACCAAAAGACAGTTCAAGAATTGTTTCCTCAACTGTGGCATACCCTCTGAATCAATATATTTGGCCCTATATCTAACTTATTGTTAGTTTTCTTGCCATTTACTGTAATATCTGCATAATAGAATTTGCCCTGCGGATCTGTACAATTACAGAGTTGAAACGTTTTAGTGCTTCTGCCACATCCATTAGGAAGAGTTCAGTCTGCTCTTCTGTGTTCCTCCTGCTGGGGTAGACGGCAGCAGACTGCACTGGTTTTTATTTAATTTTCTGAGCTGCTATAACCACAGTATGAAACCCTCTGTAAAATTGGTCAAGTTGAGTGACCGTCTGTGGGGATCCTTGACGTCGTGGCCTGCACCTTTCCTCTTCACATGCTGTCCACCAGTGAATGCCTTAACACTGTAAGAACATTTGATTTGCTGTAATGTCTCACTGAATCTCCAAAGCCTGTCCGTCATCTCCAATGCAAAAATCATGATGAGAGTGATGACATTCTCTTCACTAGCCTGAATGAGTGCAGCTCTAACAACACACAAGAATCTTGATTCAACCTAGGACAAAGCAGCGCACTTGATTGACACCACATCCACCAGTATAAATATTCTTTCCTTCCACCACCGGCACAGACAGAAGAAATGTGCACCATCTACAAGTTGCAGTTGGAACCAGTGCAATTCGCCAAGGCTTCCTGCCACAGTATATTTCAAACCTGTGACTATACCACTTCATAGAACAAAGGCTACAGATGCATGGGAACACAACCACTTGCAATTTCCATCCAAATGACACACTGTTCTGACTTGGAACCATCTCACCTTCCTTCACTGTGGCTGGTTTAAAATCCTGGAAATCCCTTCCTGACAGCACTGCGGTTGAATCTGCACCATATGGGCTGCAACCGTTAAAGAAGGTGGCTCACTACTCCTTCTCTAGGGCAATTAGGAATGGGAAACAAGTGCTGGCTTAGCCAGTGATACCCCATGAATGAATGACCAATGCAGTCCTTCCTGTTCCATTAATGCACATATTTAGGATGAACCTTTTTTTAAGGTTTTCTAATTTGGGCATTATTCATATAAAGCATTTATTTCATATTAGCTACTCCATGTACTGTATTTTCAGAAGTAGGAACACAATGCAAATTGATCACTAAGTCCTCAGAACAGGTTGACGAGCAAATCAATTTCTGAAAACACTGAATTCATGCCAAATGATGCAACAGTGTGGTTTTAATTGCATTTACATTGTTGTGTAAATTTTTGAAGACAAATTTCAAATGATCTGACAAAGCCCTTTTTTCATCAAGATGGTAATATTTCATTGTGATCAGCAAGGGATTCAGAATTTTGCAATTCTGCAAAATGAATGAACATACCTGATCATCATGAGAATAATGCAGACAATGCAGGGGAATAGAAAGTGTTACAAAACTACATTTAGAATGTGGCTATGAATCCCTTCCTCAATCTGCAATTCTAATCATACACTTTCATCTATGCACAGCTGTGAAAGATAATTCTTTCAGATGGAAACATTCATTTCATCATTGTCTATTCCTTCAAACCTAACTGTTGCGGAATATTATTGCATTTATTGCAAGACGAGAAGTTGCATTTTTACTCCAAAGCATTTGACGAACCCAGAAGATTTTTAAGCGTTGTCACTGTTGTAATGTAGGTAAATCTGGCAGCCAATTTGTGCACAAGTATCCATAAATAGAAATGACATAAATGGCTAGATTAAACCAATCTGTTTTAGTGATGAAGGGTTGAATGTTGGCCAGGTCACTTGGGAAAATAAATGCTCTTCTTTGAAATGATAGCATCTTTTCTTGTTCATTTCAGTGGGCAAATCAGGCTTCAGTTTAACATTTCAGCTGGGAATTGCATATCCGGCAGTGCAGCACTCTTCCAGTGCAGCACTTGATGTGCCAGCAGATAATATGTACTCTTAGCCAATATGTTGTGTATTCAAGCCTGCCTTCCAAAGGTAAGAGTGCTACATTGAGTGAAATCAGTTTCATTTTTTCTTTGTCCCACAGTGCCTTGAGGAAAGTAAAGAAACATCTGTTTGAAATGGACTTAGTGATGTAGGCACTGTTCCAAGCTTTGATTCAACATACAGTGCCTCAGATATAGCACTTAATTTCAGTTCAATAATTGAGTCTGAATCATCATCTAATCTTCTCGGTGTCTGCCATGTCTTTCTTTTATACAGAGCTTGTCGAAACTCATTGTTCTAAAATGCCTGCATGATCGAAGAAAAAGGAGCACTACATTATTTAGTCAGCTTTTTGGCACAAATTGAAAGACAAAGATTATATGTAGGAAGGCAGCATTACCAGAATTCCCTGACTGAGGCCCTGTGCTCATCTCCTAGGCAACCACAGGCAGGAACTCAGACCTGTTAAATGGAAGATGTCAATTACAACAGCTATGCAGATACTACAGGGGCAGGTCTAGCTACAAAATGGGTCTAATGTTCAGAACCACTGACAAACAACATTAGTATTTAATACTGAATACCAGGTCAATAGGTGCTAGGTTGAATGAGATGTCATTTTCTAGCCAATCATCTATTTATCAAAGTTACCTTGCAAGCTCTCTACAATCTATTTGAAAATCAAAGATATGTGCACACATGAGTGCATCTCCCTTGAATCAGAATATCAGTCAGATATTTACATCTAGAGGTTGATTAATACCAAAGAAAAGAGTCAAGAAAACAGCTGAAAACTACTGCAGCATTTTTTCACCCTTTGAATGGCTGTAGATCCTTCAGTTTCTCTTGTTTTTGTTTGCTAATCTTAGCATTATTTATTCAGTATTTTACTTGCACCAATAGTGTGAAAAATTGACATAAAATACTTGGTATTTTAATTCATTTGGACCTGGAGAAATAGTTCCGCAAAAGCCTGTCAAATCTCATGAATAAAATAATATACGTAATCGTGTGGATTTGTGAGTGAACCACTTTGCACGGTTGCTGTTTGCTTTATTGAAAGTCACCAGCTTGAGGGTTTAAAGTCATTGAATTCTGACAGAGCTAAATAACTGGGAACTCATCCAATTAAAATCCATATTGTCCTCCATGTCAAGTGTCACTAAACTCAAATGATATCAAATTTTCCTTCCAACTGCCCCAATTGACAATTAGCCTCACACATGAAGTAAACCTGTGATGGCAATTATATCTCACTCAATAAAGCTAAAGAATTTTCTCATTATTTCTTCTTAAAGTTCACCATCAGTCAATTATGTCAGTTTTTTTTACACAATGCCTACATGTGTAGGATTGTTGTCGCAGAACTAACTGTTATTGTATATATTTGAAATCTTTGGCATAACTATTTTATCATATGGGATTCATCAGCTAAACATTCAAAGAATGGAAGGTGGATTTGCACAGAAAATTATTAACAGATGTTGAATTGGTAAATGAGTGCAAAGTTATATTTATGACAAATTTTTAAACACATAGCCAGCTTTGTATACATCTAATGATCTCCTTGAGGAAGCAAGAGATGGCTTATTTGACTATGGAGCAAGATAATTCTTTCTACATTGAAACTTGCACGTTCAGTTGAATATTTAAAATAATATCACACAGTTACAAAGATTATTGTTAACACAAAAGGTGAATTCATAAAAGTTCTCCTTTTATTCAGCATTAAATCATATAGTTGGTTAAAAACTGTGCTGAAAGAGACCAGTGCACAATATCATTACAGGCTCATGAATAAAGTCCTGATGGTCACAGAATCTTAAATACAACATAGTTGCTGCATTTCTTTCTTTAGGATAAGTAGCAACGGTGCAGAACTTCAGTCTGACTCTCTGACCCAACTATCACCCGCTGCATTTTCCTTGGTTAGTGTTAATTAGGCTGCATGACACTTGCTACTGGTAATGATATAGAATGCTGTACAGCATTAGAGGTCCAATTCCTCTTAATAAAATCTAATCCAAGTTATACATCATATTAACTTTTGAGCTGGAATCCTTTGCAGCACCTACCTGCAATAAACCCATTGCCAAATATTCCACTACAAAAAAGACAAAACTAATACTTCATTGACATATCTCGCTGTTAATGCAATGCCATCAAAACAATACCATATAAATCAGTAACAATGAAAGGTCATAACAAAGCATTGCATGTAATTTTTTCTTCTTTTATGTAATGATCAAATGACTGTGTACTTCAAACATTTTTTTTTTTCACATCTTAAAGCATGAGGCCTGAAATTACGATTGGCAACAAAAAGAGAAGGATGCTCATAAGGCATTTTTCTATTTAATCTGATTTTGCCATTCAGAGAACTTTCCATCCTACATTAGCAGAACAATCTCCTGTATTCAAAATAAGATAATTATTGACCAGAATCCCCCAAAAAAGTTAAATGTGCACAAAAACATGGTTGCACATCGCAAGCTGAGTTTCAAACCCTGTTTTACAATCCATCATGTTGTTAGTAATGGATATCACTCATATCTCCCATGGATGTTGACTATTCTCATGTGAATACTCTGGGTTCTTCCCTGCTTACTCCACTGAAAATGCTTTAGTACTGAATATTAAAACCAACTCAAATTACAGCAGATTCTGTAAACTTGAAATAAAATCAGAAAATATTGGAAATACTCAACAGATGCAGAGAGAAACAGAATGAACTGTTTGGGCTATTACCTGATCAGAAGTGACAAAAATTACATCTTTAAGAAGTTTTACGTACAGAAGCAGGGAAAGGTTGGAGAGATTTAAAGAATAAAACGGCATGTCAGGAATGGTGTGAAAGATAGCAGCAAATATCATTCAATTGGTACTTTGGCCTTCATTAGGGCTAAACACATAATCACATCAGTAACTACAAGTTACAGGTTTGTGTATAACTAGAATAATCCAATTTGTTGATTTATACAACCAGTTCTACTGGTTTTGGTTTTCCATAATCTAGTGCCATTTTGCTAAACTATTAGATCTTCTGATGCTGACAACCATTCACCCAACGGAGATGAATAGATCTTTCTTCCATACCAGGAGCAGGCTGAGATGTGGATTAAAATTCTGACCATCAACTTAAAAGACTGATAGTTGGCAATTCTGATGCCTTGTGAGATGAAATGTTACTAATGTTTTGAGCTCATGGATGCATCCAGCAGATATAATATTGAAATAATATACACTGTGGCCAACACTCAAGCCAACAGTGCCTGACTGAGGGTTAAACTGGGAACAAAAATTTGTGAGATATTTTGGCACTTTGGATTGACTAAAACTCCAAAGAATGACTTCAATGGATACCATGCACTGTAGACACTGTTTCCATTTGCACCATAATTTAAGATAGAATTAAGATCATTATTTAAGCAGAGGTGAAAGACACTAAGTCATTGCGTCCATTATAAGGTCCAAATTCTTATCCGAACGGCTATCACAATTGTTTTCTATTTTAATTACATAATTTCAAGTTGTGAAGGTAAATCATAGAACCATGGAGTCATACAGCACAGAAACAGACCCTTCGGTCCAACTCATCCACGCCGACCAAGTTTCCTAAACTTAACTAGTCCTACTTACCTGTGTTTGGCCCATATCCATCTAAACATTCCCTATTCATGTACCCGTCCAAATGTGTTTTAAATGTTGCAATTGTACCTGTATCTACCACTTCCTCTGCAGTTCATTCCACATATGAACTACCTGGTGTGTGAAAAAGCTGCCCCTAAATACTAGCTATTTTTCTTTCCACAGATCTTGCCCTGACCTGCTAAATTTCCCCAATGCATTGTTTGTTTCAGATTTCCAGTATCTACAGTTGTCTTGTCATCCAATTCATTACCGCCCACTACCTTGTTCTTTCCATCTCCTCATTACATCATCTTTATTCTTATTTATCAGCTGTTAATTCTCCAAACTTATCTTAATGAGATCTCATTCAACTGAAACTTTAATTTTCTCTCTCCACAGATGCTGTTTGACCGAAGCAATTTCAGCATTTCCAATTTTAGTTCAAGTTTACAGTATCTGCAGTACTTAATTTATCTTGTTACTTCCACCTGTTAACAATTGTTTTTCCTTATTCTGCAAAGTGCAGAAGGCAAAAGCTGAAAAGTCAGTGAAGGATTAAAAAAAATTCCCTTTGGGTATGTAATATGGGTTAATATGTAACCGAGACTCTCCACGAGAGATTAGCAACAAAACTGAGTGAAAATAACTCTATTATAGTTTTGTAATTGGCTGAATGGTAGAAGATAGAGACTGGGATAATGATTTTGTTCTCTGACTGATAGGATCAGACAGGTGATGACCGCAACTTACCACCTAAATATTGGATAAGACTTGAATAAAACAATAGCCAGTTATATATCCAAATATTCCAATGACAATAAGTTAGAAGGCAAAGTAAGTTGTGTTGATGGGAACAGGACGTTACGAATAGACATTGAAACTCAGAGAACTGGGGAGATTGTGGTGCAGTGGCAGTGTCATTGGACGAGTAAAGCTGAGGTCTAGACTAATGCTCTGGGTTCACAGGTTCAAATTCCACCACAGCAAGTGAAGGAATTTAAATTCAAACAATAAATCTGGAATGTGAGGCTTGTCCCGGTGCTGTTGCCAATTAACTATCATTGATTGTCATTAATAAAAACCCATCCGATTCACTTAAAGGCAGCACGGTAGCTCAGTGGCGAGCACTGCTGCCTCACTGCACCAGGGACTCATGTTCGATTCCAGCCTCAGGCGACTGTCTGTGTGGAGTTTGCACGTTCTCCCCATATTTGCGTGGGTTTCTGCCTGGTGCTCTGATTTCCTCCCACAGTCACAAAGATGTGAAAGTTAGGTGGATTGACCATTCTAAATTGCTCATAGTGTCCAGAGATGTATGGATTAGGTGGGTCAGTCATGGGTGATGCTGGGTCACGGGGATTGGGTCTGGGTGGTCTGCTGTTTGGAGGGTTGGTCTGGACTCGATGGGCTGAAGGGCCTACTTCCACACTCTTCAATGTATATCAAATCGTGTATTTCTATACACACCAGTAATGCCCTACAGGGAAGGAAATCTGCTGTCATCACCTGGTCTGGCATACATGCAACTCCAGATCCATAGCAATCTCGTTGAGTCTTAACTTTCTTCTGAAATGGCCCAGCAATCCCCTCAGTTCAAGGGCATGTAGGGATGGGAATTAGTTTGGCCTTATCAGAACACCAACATCCTGTGAAAGAATAAAAAATATATTCAATGGTAGTTGGAGTTAAATGTAGGAAAGTATGATCATATCCACTTTTAACTTGAGAAATATAATGCAGAATATTTTTCATAATGGTGACAGATGAGGAGCAAGGTTGTTAAGAGTGTCTGTGTGCACAATATTAAGTGCCATTGTAAACATTCAAAATGTAATGAAAAAGTGCTCATGGAATATGAAAAGAAGAAACTGCATTAGGAGTAGATCTCTTGGCTCTTAGAGCATATGGCATAAAATCTCAGAATCATAGACATCTGACAGCACTGGAGGAGGCCATTCAGTCCATCATGACTGCTGGATCTTAGATGATCTTTCACTTCAACTTCCTTTTCCCACATTTTTTCCATATTACTGGTTTCCCTGAATATTTAGAAATCAACTATTTCCTGTATTGAATATACTCAACAACTGAGCATCTATGACAGAGAGATAAAAGGTACTGCAGATGCTGGAGAATCCAAGATAACAAGATGTGGAGCTGGGTGAACACAGCAGGCCAAGCAGAATCATTGGAGCAGGAAAGATTGATGTTTCAGGCCTAGACCCTTCATCAGAAATGGGGGAGGGGAAGAGGGTTCTGAAATAAATAGGGAGGAGGGGGGAGGCGGATAGAAGATGGATAGAGGAGAGGATGGGTGAAGAGGAGGCAGACAAGTCAAAGAGGCGGGGATGGAGCCAGTAAAGGTGAGTGTAGGTGGGGGGGTAGGAAGGAGATAGGTCAGTCCAGGGAGGACGGACAGGTCAAGGGGGCAGGATGAGGTTAGTAGGTAGAAGATGGGGGTGGGGCTTGAGGTGGGAGGAGGGGAGAGGTGAGAGGAAGAACAGGTTAGGGAGGAGGAGATGAGCTGGGCTCGTTTTGGGATGTGGTTGGGGGAGGGGAGATTTTGAAGCTTGTGAAATCCACACTGATACCATTGGGCTGCAGGGTTCCCAGGCTGAATATGATTTGCTGTTACTGCAGCCTTCGGGTGGCATCATTGTGGCATTGCAGGAGGCCCAGGATGGACATGTCGTCTGAGGAATGGGAGGGGGAGTTGAAATGGTTCACGACTGGGAGGTGCAGTTGTTTGTTGCGAACTGAGCGCAGGTGTTCTGCAAAGCGGTCCCCAAGCCTCCGCTTGATTTCCCCAATGTAGAGGAGGCCACAACGGGTACAGCGGATGCAGTATACCACATTAGCAGATGTGCAGGTGAACATCTGCTTGATGTGGAAAGTCTTCTTGGGGCCTGGGATTGGGGTGAGGGAGGAGATGTGGGGGCAGGTGTAGCACTTCCTGCGGTTGCAGGGAAAAGTGCCGGGTGTGGTGGGGCTGGAGGGGAGTGTGGAGCAGACAAGGGAGTCATGGAGGAAGTGGTCCCTCCGGAAAGTAGACAAGGGTGGGGAGGGAAAAATGTCTTTGGTGGTGGGGACGGATTGCAGATGGCGGAATGTCGGAGGATGATGCGTTGAATCCGGAGGTTGGTGGGGTGGTACGTGAGGACGAGGGGGATTCTTTTTTGGTTGTTACTGCGGGGACGGGGTGTGAGGGATGAGTTGCAGGAAATGCGGGAGACACGGTCGAGGGCGTTCTCGACCACTGCGGGGGGAAAGTTGCGGTCCTTGAAGAATGAGGACATCTGAGATGTACGGAAGTGGAATGCCTCATCCTGGGAGAAGATGCGGTGGAGGCGAAGGAATTGGAAAAGGGGATGGCATTTTTGCAGGAAGGTGGGTGGGAGGAGGTGTATTCCAGGTAGCTGTGGGAGTCAGTGGGCTTGAAATGGACATCGGTTTCTAGGTGGTTACCCGAGATGGAGACAGAGAGGTCCAGGAAGGAGGCGGCACCGATACAGTCAGGCCAGGCGCCAACTCTCCGACACCTCCTCCTACCGCCCCCTGGATCATGACCCCACCCCCGAGCACCAAACTGTCATCTCCCAAACCATCCACAACCTCATCACCACAGGTGACCTCCCACCCACCACCTCCAACCTCATCGTTCCCCAACCCCGCACCGCCCGCTTCTATCTCCTTCCCAAAATCCACAAACCTGAATGCCCTGGTCGACCCATTGTCTCTGCCTGCTCCTGCCGCACCGAACTCATCTCCACCTACCTAGACTCCATTTTCACCCCCTTGGTCCAGGAACTCCCTACCTATGTCCGTGATACCACCCACGCCCTCCACCTCCTCCAGAACTTCCAATTCCCCGGTACACAACACTTCATTTTTACTATGGACATCCAGTCCCTATACACCTGTATTCCCCATGCAGATGGCCTAAAGGCCCTCCGCTTCTTCCTATCCCATAGAACTGACTAATCCCCCTCCACTGACACCCTCATCCGCTTAGTCAAACTCGTCCTCACCCTCAACAACTTCTCTTTCAATTCCTCCCACTTCCTACAGACAAAGGGGGTGGCCATGGGTACCCACCTGGGCCCAAGCTGTGCCTGCCTCTTTGTAGGTTACGTGGAACAATCCCTCTTCCGTACCTACACTGGCCCTAAACCCCACCTCTTCCTCCGTGACATTGGTGACTGTATCGGCGCCGCCTCCTGCTCCCACGAGGAGCTTGAACAGTTCATCCACTTCACCAACACCTTCCACCCCAACCTGAAGTTCACCTGGACCATCTCTAACACCTCTCTCTCCTTCCTGGACCTCTCTGTCTCCATCTCGGGTAACCACCAAGAAACCAATGTCCATTTCAAGCCCACTGACTCCCACAGCTACCTGGAATACACCTCCTCCCACACACCTTCCTGCAAAAATGCCATCCCCTTTTCCAATTCCTTCACCTCCACCGCATCTTCTCCCAGGATGAGGCATTCCACTCCCGTACATCTCAGATGTCCTCATTCTTCAAGGACCGCAACTTTCCCCCCGCAGTGGTCGAGAACGCCCTCGACCGTGTCTCCCGCATTTCCCGCAACTCATCCCTCACACCCCGTCCCCGCAGTAACAACCAAAAAAGAATCCCCCTCGTCCTCACGTACCACCCCACCAACCTCCGGATTCAACGCATCATCCTCCGACATTCCGCCATCTGCAATCCGTCCCCACCACCAAAGACATTTTTCCCTCCCCACCCTTGTCTACTTTCCGGAGGGACCACTTCCTCCATGACTCCCTTGTCTGCTTCACACTCCCCTCCAGCCCCACCACACCCGGCACTTTTCCCTGCAACCGCAGGAAGTGCTACACCTGCCCCCACATCTCCTCCCTCACCCCAATCCCAGGCCCCAAGAAGACTTTCCACATCAAGCAGATGTTCACCTGCACATCTGCTAATGTGGTATACTGCATCCGTTGTACCCGTTGTGGCCTCCTCTACATTGGGGAAATCAAGCGGAGGCTTGGGGACCGCTTTGCAGAACACCTGCGCTCAGTTCGCAACAAACAACTGCACCTCCCAGTCGTGAACCATTTCAACTCCCCCTCCCATTCCTCAGACGACATGTCCATCCTGGGCCTCCTGCAATGCCACAATGATGCCACCCGAAGGCTGCAGTAACAGCAAATCATATTCAGCCTGGGAACCCTGCAGCCCAATGGTATCAATGTGGATTTCACAAGCTTCAAAATCTCCCCTCCCCCAACCGCATCCCAAAATGAGCCCAGCTCATCTCCTCCTCCCTAACCTGTTCTTCCTCTCACCTCTCCCCTCCTCCCACCTCAAGCCCCACCCACATCTTCTGTCTACTAACCTCATCCCACCCCCTTGACCTGTCCGTTCTCCCTGGACTGACCTATCTTCTCCCTACTCCCCCACCTACACTCACCTTTACTGGCTCCATCCCTACCTCTTTGTCTTGTCTGCCTCCTTTCCACCCATCCTCTCCTCTATCCATCTTCTATCCGCCTCCCCCTCTTTCCTGATTTATTTCAGAACCCTCTTCCCCTCCCCTATTTCTGATGAAGGGTCTAAGCCCGAAATGTCAAGCTTTCCTGCTCCTGTGATGCTGCTTGTCCTGCTGTGTTCATCCAGCTCCACACCTGAGCATCTATGACTATCTGGTGTGGAGATATCAAAGTGTTCATGATCATTGTGCTTGAAAAAATTCTACGCAACACAGTCCTAAGTGATTGATATCTTATTCAAATGCCACGAACACTAGTTCCGGAATTGCCCGCTAAGGAAAATATCTTCCAACCGTTTATCTGGTAACACCCTTTAAGAATTCTGTATGTTTCAATGAGATCATCAGTAATTCTTCTAAACTTTAATGAAAGAAGCTAAATCTCATCAATGTATTAGAATGACAGCTTTTATCTCAAGGGATATGGAACTCAGAAGTGTAACATCACTTGTGGAGGTAAAGGTGCCTTTCATCCCATCGGACCACTCTCTCAGCGAGACGGTTAGTGGTGGTTTAACCTGAGCGTCACCACACTTCAGGCAAGGGGAGAGTTTGTGAAGGAGAGGTCTTAAGCACTGTAGGAATTGAACCCATGCTGTTGGTAACTCTATGCATTATAAACTAGCCATCTAGCCAACTGACCTAACTGACACCCAACTTTACTTGCTCAGAACTTTGGGCTCCACACGCTGCAAGGACTGCTGCGTTCAGTTATGACAATCAAACCTCAGCAAAGTTATAATGGCATTGGAGGAGTCAATTAAAGATTTAACAAAATGATGCCCATCTTAAAAGGTCAAAACATGAGCACAAGTTACATAAATATTGGTTTGTATCGCCTTGAGTTTAGAAGTTTGAGAATGATCAACTGATTAAATCAAAATGTTAAAAGATTCAATTGAGTTTGTACAGGGAAATGATTTCTTTTGTTGAACAAATCCAGAACAATTATAATTTTAACATTTAAACTGCAGCAATTATGAGTAAAATCGGTTTGCAATTCTTTGTACAAAAGGTAGTGGAAATTTAGAATTCACTTACATAAAGACTCTGGATACTGGGTCAATTGAAATATTCGAGGCAGATTGTCATGAAATCGGATTTTAAAAGCTTTAATACATACGTGTGCATTTAGAGACTATTTAAATGCATATTAAACAAACATCTCAACAAAGGGCATTGCTATAATCAAGTGATTGGACTCAGCAGTTGCCCCCCAGAAGCTTCCCTGAAGCCAAAAACAGTCAGACAATCAACACTTCAGGTACCATCTGATGGGTCTGAAATGCTAGCTATGACCTGCAACAGGTCAAAGGGGTCTCTGAGGAAAAAAGCCAACAGAATAAAATTGGAAGGCTCTGTTATTCTGTGTGTTAATGGCATTCTACTTAGCCTCTGAAACAGGCCATCGACAATTGGTTATGTGCAACAGAGGGCTTTATCTCAACGCTAACTGCTACCACAGAATTCCCTGGCCCATGACCAAGGAGGCTTGCTTACATAGCTCCCACAGTACTTCTGACATTTTACCGTACAGTCTTGAAATAGCATGAACATAGTCAGATAAGAGGACAACAGCATTAATCTTCCCTGTGTATAACCGGAGAAAACTGTCGCTAGGATATTCGGGAACACAGCAGGGTAGAAATAAGCAATGGAATCTCGGTGTCATTGTTGTGGATGTGGAAGTTGATTCCAAAGTGTCAATACAACATCTATTGATAATATCAAAATAACAAACTGCATTATAAAGGGAAAGCCTTTCTGCTCTCCACAAATTCCCTCGAACACCTTTCACGAGATTTTTAAAGAGAAGAAAGACCCTTTGGCTCCTGAGCTTTTGGATCGCCATTCAACCAATTGCTAACTCAATTTAACTTTATCTTAAAAATAGGTATCTCCAGTTGCTTTGTACTTACATTATTGCCAATTGAATCACCTCTGTGTCTTTTTGATTTGATCTCTTCCTTTTATTTTTGCAAGTAAGCCTGTTTTATTAAGTGATAATGAGATCTGGAAGATTATCATGTTGATTTTATTTACCCCTTACCCCAGCCCCATCTCAGAACATGGAAATAAACCCAGTTCTGGTTCAATCTTACAGCAGTGTTGCTGCATTCCTTACAAACTGAAGGCTCACAAGCAAGGTGAATAGGGGAAATTACCAGCCCCATCCACTGTTTTTAAAGGGTGAAAAATAAAAATTACAATCTGCTTATAGATAAGTGGCAAGGATGGGGAGAACTATTTGTTTTTTTAAAAGTCACTATTTGCCTGTGGTACAGAACAATATATTTCTATTCAGTGAGGGTATCAATCAAGGGTTGTAGAAAAAGGGGGAGGGGGTGGAAACACAAGAGAGGTGAAAATTAGACATCATTTGATTGGTGGAATGAGAATGAGATTCTGAATGGTCTACTCTTGTCCATACGTTCCTAGAATCAAGTTATTTAACCTAGCAATTCAATGCATGTTTTGCAATCATTCAAAGGCATACAAAATGTATTTTAAGATCTATCCACATCCCTTATGCTATATCTAAATGGTGTTCTTTGGCAATATTGTCTGCACACTTCGAAATCAACTTTCATACCCACAATACTGACACCAAGGTTCCATTTTCTATTCCTACGCTGCTGTGTTGCTGAATATCCTAGCCACACTTTTCTTCAGTTATACATTGAGAAGATTAATGCTGTTGTCCTCATATCCTAACATATTGATTGCACCCGTGCAATTATTTCCATTCCACTATCAATAAGCTTCAGCTAGCAGGGTTATCTACTGCAGAGTGGATAGAAGGTGTTTCTCTTTCAAGTTTCAATACAATATTTGGATGGCAGGTTAATGACTAACAATGCCAGAAGTTTGTCATACATGACTGCCTCAAGTGTTGGGCTTCAGAGACTGACATCGAGAATTGACTTGGAGCCGATGTTATATTGCCAGGCATGTCATTTGTGACTCAAAGAGATGCTGTTGACCTTATCTTTCATCAAGAAGGATCATCATGAATTGACAATTACACAACTGACAAGAATGGATTTCAACTTTACACTTGAATGGAAGCAGCTAAGAAGAACTCCATAAGATATAACAAGTATGCCCAAATTGAGGGGTGATATAGCATAAAGGACCCATTTATCATCTAATTGACCTGCATTTCCTACAGTCCCAGCAGTGCCAGAGCTCCATAGTGGGCATTGCTGGAACTGCAAGAAAGATCATGAGGTAATCTCTCAAGACATTAAGATGTTTGCTCATCCCTATGAAAAATGAATTCATCTTCTGATGCCCAGACAAGAACTAAAACTGAGGAAGTGAATATTATTGTATCATAAGTATCAATATCCCAAGCAGGATCTTTTAAAATTCTAAAACTCTAAACTCTCTGCTTTCGTATACAAATTCATGTGATGCAGTGATCTCCTTAGATATCAACAATATGAGACAACCAAACTTCTCAAAAGAGCCTGACAGAAAACCTGATGAACAAGATTTTACTTTTCAAAATTTGTAGCATAATAATCAAACTCAGAATTAACATAAACTTGAATGAGCAGGCAAATTGCAGTCAATTCTAAAATGAATTATAGATTATCTAGGCAGATGCAACTAAGATAGATCTCACAGATTTAATTAGCAGTCCCCACAACACGTCTGTCATCAATCTCAGTCCAAAAGTCCTTCAAGACCTTATTGTTCTCATGAAACAGTCCAGCTCTTTTTTCTCCAGGGGTGAACCTGATCCCCAGCCAACAATAACACCCCAATCAATGAATTTCATAAACAGGCCCGTCAGAAAAATGGCACACATCTGTAGAACCTCCTCAGCTCTAAGTAGCTGAATGTTTATCTGTTGCAATAGTTGGCCTCGGTAATCAAGATTTCTTTTTGAAAACTACTCTTCAGCTAGGCGACAATGAAATATTTACAAAAATCCATGAGTAACAGTATTTTGGAAGAGAAGAGGCAGGATACTTTCAAGCACATAAATTCCTTTTAAAAATAAGCATTAGAACTAAAATACTTATTAGAAAATAAAACACAGCTTTAAGAATAACAGCAAAGCTGCTAATAACAGCTTACTGTAGAGATAACACAGTGTGGAGCTGAAGGAACACAGCAGGACAGGCAGCATCAAAGGAGCTGAAGAAGGGTCCCGACCCGAAACATCAGTTTTCCTGCTCCTCTGATGCTGCCTGGCTTGCTGCGTTCATCCAGCTCCACACCTTGTTATCTCAGACTCCAACATCGGCAGTTCCTACTATCTCTGTTTAAGCACATAGGTTGCATTTTGAGGTGCAGTGGTCAATTGTTCAGTCTCATACCCTCACAAGTGTGGAAATAGCCTTTCCTTGAACTAAACACAATGTGGGTGGATAAAGTGGCTTTGGGTGCAATGGTCTGTCCCTCAGCAGGAAATGCTGACAATCTAATTGACCTGCAATTCCTACAGTCCCAGCAGTGCCAGAGCTCCATAATGAGCATTGCTGAAACTGCAAGAAAGATCATGAGGAAAATCAGGCCTGCCACAGAAAAGGAAATCCCAGGGTATTAAGGCAGGGAGGGATTCGATAGAACAGGGAAGAAGGAGATTGCAATTGAGGACAGTGGGTATCAGACAGTAAGTGACGTGGAATGATTGTGTGGTGACATTCTGGGGGAGTACTCCAGTGATGTGTGTGTTCTCACCCACTGAATGAGTGTCTGCCCTTCATTCATCCAGACCATAACAAATGGCTTGCCAACTCCAGGAACAGACAGTGGGCCATCCTGGTCAATAAGCTTCAAACCTAATTGACCTTCAATTATTTCTTCAAAATTATGGGCACATTGTTGCTATTGATCCCCATTGATCTAGGGTATTATGGGTGTCAGCTCGGGGTGGATGGGCATTTTGGAGGGGAGGGGACTGGCCAGCCAGGACATATTCTCTCCAGGACAACACGCATGTGGGGGGGTGACATTTAATTTTCAGCCTCAGATCCTTATGTTTGACCAGTCTTGAAGAATTAAGTAGGTTGATGCATATAGACAGCACACATTGCAATAACAAAGCTTCATCTAAGGGAAGGGAAAAAGCTGATGCAAGTTATCATCTTTGTCATCAGATATATAGTAATCGTGCTCTCTATTCAAAGACCACCGCAATGGGAGAGGAGACAGAGTCTGTCACCTTAATGGTCTACAGACAGAAAGGATTTCAATAATCTGGTGAAGTTGAAAGTCATAATTGGCAGCATATAAAAATTCACTTGAATATTATTGCTTATTCAAGATTATTTTGTAACCACGTACTGATAAATCTTACTTTGTGTGAATTATAAAGGAAAGCAACATGAAAAATGAAATATCACTGCCAAATGACTTATTCCACTTGTTGGTGTGCATGAGATGCAAACAGACTGAACATCAAGCTTTGAACTAACTGTGGACAGAGGAACAAACAGTAAATTTTAGGAAACAAAACATGTTCCCTGGTTATCTTTATGTTCTACTGCTCACATTAAATTAATGAAGTGCTTCAATGTATCTTGATTGAATTTTCATTTCTATTCATTTACAGAGATGGCACTGGAATGTGGTGACTGTGCAAATTGTCTACAGCAGATCTTATTCTTACACATCTTACAATTGTTCTCCTCTTTTAAAACTCAGTGAGTCGAAATTACTAATTCCCTTCAATCTACTTACAAGTTAGGTAATCCTCCGATCGATGAAGTCCGATTACAGACTCTGGAATCGAGGCCTAATCAGCACAGGATCAAGATCCGACCCCATGGAGATTGATATTGAGGACATCCGACATGACTGAATGTAAGACCCTCCGGAACACTCAAGGCCGTGACTAATGCCCAGGACAGCTCTCGTGAACGCTTCCCCTGATGCTGTTGTCATACTGAGATCCACACCCAATTAATAATAAGTCAACTTCAATATGCTTAGAAGCAGAGGCTGAAAAACACAGAATGAATGATTCACAGCCTCATTGTCATGCCGTTCTTTACCCAGTGTTATGGCCCCAACTGATGTTAGCGCTACACATACCTCAGAGAGAAACCTCTCCATAACTATTTGGTCTGAGGAGAATATCCCCCACCCCAGCCTTCTTTAATCCCTTCATGTAACTTAAATCCCATATCCCTGGTACCACTCAAGCAAATCTCCTGTGAATGCTCTCTAGGGTCTTGACATTCTTCATAAGGTGCGCTGCTCTCAATTGAGTGCAATAATCCAGCTGGAGACTCAATACTAATGAGATGGAGGTTTAATGTATTTGCCTTGCTTTTGTGCAGTCGACATGGAACTTTAGACTCCCTCAGGATGTTTGCTGTCGGTCAGGAGGGGATCAGGGCATGTAACTGCGCAGGGTAGAGACCAATTGCCTCCTGACTTCTTCGGTTAAGTCAAAGTTGAGCAAGGTCAATGACATACTGTGGCCTAATGGATGCTGGGAAGAGCTGGGAGGTTCATTCTTTCTCACACATCCAGTGCCAAATGGAGGGAACTAACTGGTGGCAAGGAACAGATTATGGGACACACCCCTGTCTTTTACAATAACCTCCCTTTCCCCTCCCCACACCAGTGTATTCATGACTGTTTGCAATAATTCTGCCTGACTCACTCATTCTGGGACACCAGTAAGGACCTTCAGCCTTGGGACTCCTGCAGTACCGGCAGTGACCAGTGCTCATGGTGCTGCTGCTGGTGTGGATCAGCTGCCAATCTGTGATGGCCTGACAATTATCCAAGGTAAAATTTCATGCTTATGACAGCAAATGTGGTGGGAAATTGAGTCAAGTAATTGCTCCCTTACAGGGAGGAAGTATAAATGCATGAAATCAAACAAAAATGGATTTCTCAACAGCTCAGTCAAACAGAGTATTGGCTTTCTTAGCGTGTCAGAAATCCAGTTGGCGAAAACAAGGTCATTGGAGCAGAATATTTGTGATCCTGTGATCTACCAGAACCAGTCAGTGACAGACCTCATTACAGCCAAGGTCCAAATATGGGTAAATGATCAGTGAGGCAAGATGAGAGAGAATGCCCTTGATTTCAGGCAATGTTTGACAAAGGATGGAATCAGGAAACTTAGGAACATAGAATTTAATGGAAGTAAGAGAGAAAATCCCCATCGAATGGTGCATAGAGGAAGTTGGTTCTGACTGTTGGAGACCAATCAGCTCAGTTCCAGAACCTTGCTGCAGGTGTTCCTCTGAATAATGCCCTAGAACCAACCATGTTTTGCATCTTGATTGATAATATTGCCTCCAAGAAATGGACAAGAGTGAGGTTGTTCCTCATGATTGGACAGTGTTCTGTTCCCTTTACAAATCATCAGACACTGGAGCAGCCTGTAGCAACAATACCTGGACAACATTCTGAGTTGGGTTGATGAATTACGAATAATATTTATGTTACACATTTGACAACCAATAATCACTTCCAACATGAGATCATTAGCCACCTCTTCTTGAGATTCGAATGCTTTATTGTCTTTAAATTCCTCAACATCAACGTCCTGGGGGTCGCCATTGACCAAAAACTTAACTGGATTAATACATAAATGCTGTGGCTATAAGAGCAGATCAGATGATGGATATTTTGAATAGAATGATATATCTGTTTATTTCCAAAAGGCTTTTGATTATCTACAACACATTACTTAACACTTCGAGATAGTAAGAACTGCCGATGCTGGAGTCTGAAATAACACAGTGTGGAGCTGGATGAACACAGCAGGCCAAGCAGCATCAGCGGAGCAGGAAAGCTGATTTTTCGCGTCGGGACCCTTCTTCAGAAATGGGGAAGGGGAAGGGGCTCTGAAATAAATAGAGAGGCGGGGGTGGAGCTGGAGAAGGTGGGTGGAATGGTGATAGGTGAGTGCAGTTAGGTAGTGGTGGAGATTGGTCAGTGAGATGGGGGGGCGGATAGGTGGGAGAGAAGACGGACTGTTTGTGGAGGTGGGGATGAGAGGGAGGGTTGGTCATGGGATGAGGCTGGGGTGGGGACATCCTGAAGCTAGTAAAGGGAACATTGAGACCATTGGGTCTTCCAGTTGTGAACCACTTCAACTCCACCTCCCACTCCCTGGACGACATGTCCATCCTGGGCCTCCTCCTGTGTCAAAACCATGCCACACGAAAACTAAAGGAGCAGCACCTCATATTTTGCCTTGGAACCCAACAACTCAATGGTCTCAATGTGGACTTTACTAGATTCACGATACTTTTGTAATTTGAAAGACCTCTATTATGTCACCACTTAGCCTTTATTTGTCAAGAGGAAAGCAGTCCAGCCTGTCTATCTTTTCCTGTCATGTACATTGATGCATTTCTGATATCATCCTGGTAAAGATTTTTCTGCATATTTTCTAATACCTCTGCCTCTGTTTTACAAAATGGTGATCAGAACTGTATGCAACATTTTTGGAGTAATTAAGTTTCAATGCAGTTCTAGCATTATTTTCCAAATAATACCATGCACATTATTTGCTTTTCCTACAACCTGGTTAACCTATGGGTGTGAGACATAAAAGGTACGGCAGATGCTGGAGAATCCGAGATAACAAGGTGTGGGGCTGGATGAACACAGCAGGCCAAGCAGCATCCTTGACGTTTCGGGCCTAGACCCTTCATTAGAAATGGGGGAGGGGAAGAGGGTTCTGAAATAAATAGGGAGAGAGGGGGAGGCGGATAGAGGATGGATAGAGGAGAGGATAGGTGGAGAGGAGGCAGACAAGTCGAAGAGGCAGGGATGGAGCCAGTAAAGGTGAGTGTCGGTTGGGGGGTAGGGAGGAGATAGGTCAGTCCAGGGAGGACGGACAGGTCAAGGGGGCGGGATGATGTTAGTAGGTAGGAGATGGGGGTGGGGCTTGAGGTGGGAGGAGGGAATAGGTGAGAGGAAAAACAGGTTAGGGAGGTGGAGATGAGCTGGGCTGGTTTTGGGATGCGGTTGGGGGAGGGGAGATTTTTAAGCTTGTGAAATCCACATTGATACCATTGGGCTGCAGGGTTCCCAGGCTGAATAGGATTTGTTGTTACTGCAGCCTTCGGGTGGCATCACTGTGGCATTGCAGGAGGCCCAGGAGGGACATGTCGTCTGAGGAATGGGAGGGGGAGTTGAAATGGTTCACGACTGGGAGGTGCAGTTGTTTGTTGCGAACTGAGCGCGGGTGTTCTGCAAAGCGGTCCCAAGCCTCCGCTTGGTTTCCCCGATGTAGAGGAAGCCACAACGGGTACAGCGGATGCAGTATACCACATTGGCAGATGTGCAGGTGAACATCTGCCTGATGTGGAAAGTCTTCTTGGGGCCTGGGATTGGGGTGAGGGAGGAGGTGTGGGGGCAGGTGTAGCACTTCCTGCGGTTGCAGGGAAAAGTGCCGGGTGTGGGGGGCTGGAGGGGAGTGTGGAGCGGACAAGGGAGTTATGGAGGGAGTGGTCCCTCTGGAAAGCAGATAAGGGTGGGGAGGGAAAAATGTCTTTGGTGGTGGGGTCTGATTGCAGATGGCGGAAGTGTCGGAGGATGATGCGTTGAATCCGGAGGTTGGTGGGGTGGTACGTGAGGACGAGGGGGATTCTTTTTTGGTTATTATTGCGGGGACGGGGCGTGAGGGACGAGTTACGGGAAATGTGGGAGACACGGTCGAGGGTGTTCTCGACCACAGTTGGGGGGATGTTGCGGCCCTTGGTGAATGAGGACAGCTGAGATGTATGGGAGTTGAATGTCTCATCCTGGGAGCAGATGCGGCAGAGGCGAAGGAATTGGGAATAGGGGATGGCATTTTTGCAGGAAGGTGGGTGGGAGGAGGTGTATTCCAGGTAGCTGTGGGAGTCAGTGGGCTTGAAATGGACATCGGTTTCTAGGTGGTTACCTGAGATGGAGACAGAGAGGTCCAGGAAGGAGAGAGAAGTGTTGGAGATGGTCCAGTTGAACTTCAGGTTGGGGTGGAAGGTGTTGGTGAAGTGAATGAACTGTTCGAGCTCCTCGTGGGAGCACGAGGCGGCGCCGATGCAGTCATCAATGTAACGGAGGAAGAGGTGGGGTTTGGGGCCAGTGTAGGTACAGAAGAGGGATTGTTCCACATAACCTACAAAGAGGCAGCCATAGCTTGGGCCCATGCGGGTACCTATGGCCACCCCCTTTGTCTGTAGGAAGTGGGAGGAATTGAAAGAGAAGTTGTTGAGGGTGAGGACAAGTTTGGCTAAGCGGATGAGGGTGTCGGTGGAGGCGGATTGGTCAGTTCTGCCCATTGAGTCCACTCCGCCATTTAATCATGGCTGATGGGCATTTCAACTCCACTTACCTGCACTCTCCCCGTAGCCCTTGATTCCTTGCGAGATCAAGATTTTATCCATCTCTGCCTTGAAGACATTCAACGTCCTGGCCTCCACCGCGCTCCGTGGCAATGAATTCCACAGGCCCACCACTCTCTGGCTGAAGAAATGTCTCCTCATTTCTGTTCTAAATTGACCCCGTCTAATTCTAAGGCTGTGCCCATGGGTCCTAGTATCCCCACCTAACGGAAACAACTTCCCAGCGTCCACCCTTTCTAAGCCATGCATTATCTTGCAAGTTTCTATTATATCCCCCCTCAACCTTCTAAACTCTAATGAATACAATCCCAGGATCCTCAGCCGTTCATCGTATGTTAGGCCTACCATTCCAGGGTTCATCCGTGTGAATCTCCGCTGGACACGCTCCAGTGCCAGTATGTCCTTCCTGAGGTGTGGGGCCCAAAATTGGACATAGTATTCTAAATGGGGCCTAACTAGAGCTTTATAAAGTCTCAGAAACACATCGCTGCTTTTATATTCCAACCCTCTTGAGATAAATGACAACATTACATTCGCTTTCTTAATCATGGACTCAACCTGCAAGTTAACCTTTAGAGAATCCTGTACTAGCACTCCCAGATCCCTTTGTACTTCGGCTTTATGAATTTTCTCACCGTTCAGAAAATAGTCCATGCCCGTATTCTTTTTTCCAAAGTGCAAGACCTCGCATTTGCTCACGTTGAATTTCATCAGCCATTTCCTGGACCACTCTCCTAAACTGTCTAAATCATTCTGCAGCCTCCCCATCTCCTCCATACTACCTGCCTGTCCACCCAACTTTGTATCATCGGCAAACTTCACCAGAATGCCCCCAGTCCCTTCATCCAGATCACTAATATATAAAGTGAACAGCTGTGGCCCCAACACTGAACCTTGCGGGACACCACTTGTCACTGGTTGCCATTCCGAAAAAGAGCCTTTTATCCCAACTCTCTGCCTTCTGTCAGACAGCCAATCCTCAATCCATGCCAGTAACTCACCTCGAACACCATGGGCCCTCACCTTACTCAGCAGCCTCCCGTGAGGCACCTTATCAAAGGCCTTTTGGAAGTCTAGATAGATAACATCCACTGGGTTTCCCTGGTCAAACCTATTTGTTACCTCTTCAAAGAATTCTAACAGGTTTGTCAGACACGACCTCCCCTTACTAAATCCACGCTGACTTGTTCTAATCCGACCCTGCACTTCCATGAATTTAGAAATCTCATCCTTAACGATAGATTCTAGAATTTTACCAACAACTGAGGTTAGGCTGATCGGCCTATAATTTTCCATCTTTTGTCTTGATCCTTTCTTAAACAAGAGGGTTACAACAGCGATTTTCCGATCATCTGGGACTTCCCCTGACTCCAGTGACTTTTGAAAGATCACAACCAACGCTTCCGCTATTTCCTCAGCGACCTCCCTCAGAACTCTAGGATGTAGCCCATCGGGGCCAGGAGATTTATCAATTTTTAGACCTTTTAGTTTTTCTAGCACTTTCGCTTTTGTAATGCCTACCATACTCAACTCTGCCCTCTGAGTCTCCTTAATTGTTGGGATATTACTCATGTCTTCCACTGAGAAGACTGACGCAAAAGACTTATTAAGTTCTTCAGCTATTTCCTTATCTCCCATCACTAGCCTTCCAGCATCAATTTGGAATGGCCCAATGTCTACTTTTGCCTCTCGTTTGTTTCTTATGTATTGAAAGAAACTTTTACTATCATTTCTAATATTACTGGCTGGCCTACCTTCATATTTGATCCTCTCCTTCCTTATTTCTCTCTTTGTTATCCTCTGTTTGTTCTTGTACCCTTCCCAATCTTCTGATTTCCCAGTGCTCTTGGCCACTATATAGGCTGTCTCTTTTTCTTTGATGCATTTCTTGACTTCCTTTGTCAGCTATGGCTGTCTAATCGTCCCCCGGATAATCTTTCTTTTCTTTGGGATGAACCTCTGTATTGTGTCCTCAATTACACCCAGAAACTCCTGCCATTGTTGCTCTACTGTTGCTCGGCTCTGCTTCTAGTTGACTTTCGTCAGTTCTATCCAGCAACTTTCATGTCATCTGCAAACTTAATAATCAAACTACCTTTATTTTCATCCAAATTATTTATATATATTACAAACCTCACAGGTCCCAGAATTGATCCTTGTGGAACATCACTGATTATAGACCTCCAGACAGAAAAACACCCTCCTACGACTAAACTCTGTCTTCTATGACCAAGCCAATTTTTCATCCAACTTACCAACTCACTGTGGTTCTTTCAAAATTCCTAATTAAGTACATCAAATGCATTATTATTGTGTACTCACTGTGTTACAACTTCAAACAATTCAATAAAGATCATCAGCAAGTTTTCCACCTCAAGATCCAAGCTCTTTATTCATTGCAATATTTGTCATTTATTCTCTTCACTCCTTTGGCAGAAGTTCCATTATTTTTCCAACCATTGATATTCAGCTGATTGGTTTATAATTCCTTAAACACATTCTGTTCCCCTAATTAACCATCTTCAATAGGCACTGTATGCTTTTCTAATGATGTTTTTTACATCTGTATAGTAGTAATGCTCCAACTATTACTTACTTACTTAGTTTTGCAATGCATGGATGTTATCCATCCAGACCAAGAGCTTTATTCCATTTGAAATTTGTTATTTCATCAAGCCATCCTCTTTTTTGCTATAAATGCACTTGTTGTATTTCCAATCTCACTATTCAATGTCATATCGAACTGTTCCATCTCCCTGGTAAGTACTGGAGTAAAGTTGTTCCGTGTCGATCTTGCTCCTTTATTGAAGTGCTGGTTCCTGGAGATGACAGATTTCATCTATGTACATGATGCTGCCCTTTCAGATGTTACTCCCCACTGAGGTCAATATAGCTCTAACCTGTTAGTAGGCATGCTGCCTAAGGTTTGTAGTAGGTGCTGGTGGTCATCTTAAAATTACTTTTCTCTACTGATGGTCCTTCTTTTGGTGGAAAACATGAGATTTTGCTAATGCGACTATGCTGCATAAGCTGAGTCATTCTTTTCATTGTAGGCTATGTTGCTCCAAGATTGAAATATGAAAAGTAATTTGCCTTCATACAGTTCTGTTGAGGACCTTAGATCTTTACAACCAATGATGTACTTTTGAAATGTAGTCGCGTTTGGAATCTAAAGAAACTTGACAGCCAATGTGTACTCAGCAAATTTCCCACAAATAATAATGAGATGACCGGCTAGGTTATCTGTTGGTGAGCAGACAGGAAAATCACTTTTTTTTAAATTAGAAGACAAATCTCAGTTTAACGTCCTGTCCAAGAATCAATAACGTTAACAGTGCAGCAGTCCCCTATCATTGCACTAGAGTGCCAGCTTCAATCACATGCTCAAGTGTTTTGGAGTGTACATTCAACTCGTAATATTTTGACTTGAAGGCAAAAGTGGCACCTCTGAGCCACTGCTGTCATCTAACTAACTAAGTTTAAGGAATTTGGCTGTTCAAGCTTTGAAGCAGTGGTTCCTATAAGCAATGGGAATATTATGATGAGCGACTGAGAAAGAAAAGACACTCCAGCATATTGGCAAGTAATGGTGGAATCTTGTTTAGCTTCTGGAAGATAAGAACAAGCTGTACTGAATTTTGCAAGAAACAGTGAGTGTTTCAGCAGCAACGTACATTCAGAAGTGCTGGGTAAAGCAATGAATCCCTCTAGGGTAGAAGGAGATTATGGTAAATTGTTGTGAGAAACTCAGACATTTTGAATGCCTTGAGAAATAAACAATGCAGCGAGCTCCTCTGAGACATGGGAATGCCACAACAAATCAAGCTAAACAAGGAACTTATAGGGAAATGTTGAGGGAAATGAGTTAGAGTGAAGAAAAATTCTGTTCAAATATTGGGTAAAATGTCAATGTGAGATAATATAATGACTGCCGTTGAGTAATCATTTATCATTATTATGTTGTATAAAATAAAGACTCAAAATCTGTAACAAATAACCCCGTAGTACATAGACAACACAATAAATGTATTTGTGACAATTCACCAAAACGTGATTTCAACGTAATGATTTTCAGAATTATAACATATATCTACCTTTATATTTGGTAAATGTTGCGCTTATTTATATCCAAATAGGCAGATAGTGTAACTGTAGATTCACAGTTCCTCTATTAGGTATCAATTGACATTCTGAAAATCCCCTGTTGCAGTTATTCATTGGCAAAAGGCACCACCTTATTAATTAAGTCAACTTGCTCACTTATGAACACTACTCTTTTATGTTTGATAATTGGAGGGAAGGAAAACAAAAACTTATTACATCATATAAAATAATGCAATCCCAGGAAAATTACAGATACGGAGCCCCTACTTTTCTTTTATTAGTTGTGCTTACAAATTCAAAATTAATATGAGATTGCAAATATAATCATCATTCAATGTGTTGCCGTCACCATATTTCTTAGCAAATTTGTACAATTAAACTAAATGTGTCTGGAACACTGAAAATTATAAAATAGCAGCCATGCCATGCATACACAGACACAACTTAATAAAACATTTTAAATTATTTTCTTTTCTTATAAGTGTCATTAAATTAAGTGATCATTTGCAGCCTTTATACCATTTATGTCTTTTATTTCATTGGATATTGTATCTTTCACACTCATGTTCTATAACTACATTTTTTAAGAACCAGAAAATCTAAAGAAAAACATGCCTCTAAATCAATCTTACAATATCTTTGAACCTTATAAAAATGGATACAGCAAATTTCCAAAGATTTAACAGCTTGGCTCATTCTAAGTAAACTTTCAGTGACCTTTTCAATATCTGGGATCGAACATTGACCTATTAGCTTGATTACTTTGGATACTTCACCATCTACACCATTTCCTCATCCATTTTTGGAGAGAGAAGAGTTAACAAATAACTGTCAATCTTCTGCCTCCCCTCCCCCTTCACAATACGTGTATTCAGATTTACATTGTAAAAGCTTCCCTTCATTCTTTATTACACAAAATAAGGTTCTTGATTGAAAAGAGGCCCAGATAAAGGGGAAAAAAGCAAAACCTATTGCTGGGTTGTGATGATAACACATTAGTAAACATAATAAAGACAGTGACCTTTCCAATGCAGTGAAGAGATGAACCAGTGTCTCATTCTTTCAGATACAAAAGGCAGACTCCTACTTGAAGGAACAGTGCAGCCAAAATAATCTCCAGGGATTTTCATGGTTGAAGACAGAGGGTCAACTTTGATTCTGGCGAAATAAATTACCTATTATAGAAATCTATTCACATTGAGGGGCTCATTTTTACTTCTCCATACGCATCAATTCCTATTTCAAGGCAGCAGCTGGATAGACCTGTGAACAATATTCAGGATACAAATGTGTAAATCAGCAGATGCTTGAAAAGAAGATGTCATTCTGGTTTTAATTTGAGGTGTTTTAATCTTTTTTGCATTTAAAACTTTAGATCTTCAATCAATTTATTCTGGCTTTCACAGCAGCCTGTTGTGTTGTATTTTCAGAATAGTCCAATTAGTGAGCTATACTTTTAAATAGTGCTTGGATAGCCACACCTTTGCAAGGTAGATAGTACATTCAATAATCTTTGGTAAACAAAAATAATGCCACTGTAGTCAATCAATGTGGATTTCTGTATGCTATAGTAGTGGGCAAATAATTTATAGGTTGAAAGTTCAAATATCAACTCAACAAAGTGTAAATTACAAGGATGCCATTTGTTGCAAAATGTCAATAGATTCACCTGCATGTGAGAATGGAAGGGAATCCACCATCTTTTTCCCATGTTGGAAAACATCTGAACTCTTATCACTCAATTTGTGGTTGACTCTTAATGAGCTTTGAAGTATTTTAGACTTGACACCCTACAATCTTTTCAATACTCAGTTGTAAAAGAACAACAGCTCAATAAGGCACCAAGAATACTGTTTAACAGATATGTCAGCAATGTGAAGATATCGGATCAAAGTAAGGTTCCTCTTCTTCTCTTTTGGTTTTGGTGACATGGCAGCCCAACATCCTTATCCCTGCAACACTTTATTATGAATGTGATTCGCAATATGATAATGACATTGTGAAAATGACGGTAATATATTTGAAATATGAGCACGAATTCTTGAACAAGTCAGCTGGGCCGTTGGTTTAATGTCTCATCCAAAAGATGGGACTTCCAACAGTGCAGTGCTCCTATAGGGAAGATGATGGCCCCGTTGTATTATCGCTGGACCGCTAATCTAGAGACCCAGATAATGTTCTGGGGACACAGATTCAAATCCCCCCACAGCAGATTCAATAAAATATTGGACTTTGGAGTCTAATGTGACAACAAAACCACTGTCAATTGTTGGAAAAACCCATCTGGTTAGAAAAGGAAACTGCCATCTTTACCTGGTTTAGCCTACGTATGATTATGGACCTGCAACAATGTGGTTGACTCATAATTGCACTCTGGGCAATTAGGGATGGGCAATAAATGCTGGCCTAGCCAGTGTCACCTACCTCCTGTGAATGAATGAAAAAAAAACTACATTGGAGCACTAGCCTCAGTTTTAATGTGCTCAAGTCCTGGAGCAGAACTTGTAGTGATAGCTGAGATTGTGGCAAACTGAACCACACGGAATTACAGTTCAGTATACATCCAACAGCTGGGAAACGGTGCCCAAAGTTAGATGTGTCCTGTACTCAAGACAAGCTGACATATCCATATACACAGAGTTACATTTTCAGTCAAATTCATACGTTATTCTATTAACATTCCTAAGTATGTCTTGACTCACACACAAGATAGACTCACAACAGATGGATGATAGAAGGACAGCGGCTACACAGGTACTGAAAAGTCCAGAAAGTCTATGGTTTCAAGTTCAAAAAAAAACTGACCCTCTCCAGGCTTTCCCTGGTACTCTGTGGTAGAATTCATGAATGGAACACTATTGATTTGCTTTGTTTCATTACTATTGTCACATGTACGAAGATAAATTGAAAAGTACTGTTTTTTGTACTATTTGGGCAAATCATGCCTCACATAAGTGCATCAGGATAATAGAACAGAATGCAGAATACCGGCATAGTGGTGCAGAGAAATAACAATTCTATTATATGAGAGGTCTATTCATAAGTCTGATAATATTGGGGAAGAAGATGTTCTTAAATCTGTTGGTATGTGTTTTCAAACATTTGTATCTTCTGACTGATGGAAGAGGGTGGCAGAAAGCATAACTGGGGTGGGAGGTGTCTTTGATTATGTTGACTGCTTTTCTGAGGCAATGGGAAGTATAGATGGAGTCAATGGAAGGAAGGCTGGTTTGCATGATGGACTGGGCTGCATTCACAACTCTCTGTAATTTCCTGCATGAGAGTGGCGACAAGCAATGAAGCAGATGAAAAGGAGATGAAAAGTATTCATGTGCCTGTGTGATAAAAATACCAAATTTAGGGCAGCACAGTTGCTCAGTGGCTAGCCTCACAGTGCCAGGGACCCGGGTTCGATTCCACCTTCAGGCCACTGTCTGTGTAGAGTTTATATGTTCTCCATGTGTCTGTGTGGGTTTCCTCTGGGTGCTTGGATTTCCTCCCACAGTCCAAAGATATGCAGGTTAGGTGAATTGGCCATGTTAAATTGCCCAGAGTATCCAGGGATGTGTATGTTAAGTAGATTAGCCATGGGGAGTGCAGGGGTACAGGAATAGGATAGGGCATGGGTGGGTCTGGGTGGGATGCTCTTTGGAGGATTGGTGTGGGCTCAACGGGCTGAATGACTTGCTTCCGTACTGTATGGATCCTCTGATTCTATGAATGAATCTACTTTGGATCCATACTGAGATTCTAAAGTCCAGTCAATTCAGTGCAGATCATATTATAGTAAAAAAGTGATTTGGTCTAATAAAGTTTTGTATTCTGCCGGTGTTATAGTTGTAACAATGAAGGCTTTGAGACTAGGACCAGCTGTTTCTGTGAAATTAGGGTGCTAGGATTTATTTGCTGAATTGATCTGAAAAAGTCTAATCTAGCCAATTATTGGCCTATTAGTCTTCTAATAATTATCAATACAGTAGTTTGGAGTCATCAATAGCTCCATTGAGTAACACAAACAACCTGCCGACCTCACTACAATTTTGGTCCATCTATAGGCAAGAGCAGATATCATACCACATAAAGGCCAAGCAATGCATAAATCCATCTAGAAATGACCAAGCCCTTTCTCTGACCTTTAAAGTCACCAACTTTATTGAGCTCCCACATTTGTCATCCCAGTGATTGCCTATTGAAGACAGTCTTTTCAAAACCAAGCATCACGATAGCATGGTTACAGAACAGTGCTCTGAATGGGCATTCTGTGAGAAATAGATCACCTTGGCCCTTGATGTCCTTCTGCTTTTGACAACGTTCCAAGTCAAGAACATCATGGAACATTCACTATTTTTCCTGATGATATAGTTTTAAAAATACTCAACATAATGTATTGAGTGCTGCTTGATTGCACCAGCACATTGTAGCTTCAGTAGGCACATCTTTAGCATATGGAAACAGTTCTGCAACTTAGCAACATTTCTGAAGAAGGGTCTAGGCCCGAAACGTCAGCCTCCTGCTCCTCTGATGCTGCTTGGCCTGCTGTGTTCATCCAGCTCTACACCTTGTTATCTCAGCAACTTAGCATGCTTATTTTGCTAGTGCCTCCCAGCTCTGTGACCTTTACTATCAAAGCAACTGGATCATGGCAACATGATCGGCTACGAGTTGTCCTTGAAGTCTTTGATGATCGAATAGTCGCTCATCCTCAATGGGTCAAACTCCTGAAGATCCTTATCCACTATCATCACGGGAAATGAAGCTGTTCAAGGAAGAGGTGCAATTTCCCAGCATTATCCCGCATTCTGAGAACAAGAATGCATACGTATTTCTGGATCAAATTGTTCCAGGCGGTAAAATGAAATTTACAATTTTTTTTACCTTTCTTTGTTCACTAACATATAAGTCAAAATGAATTTGCTTGTGTTTGACAAAAGTGGTGTTCTTGTTTTAATAGTTATTCTATTTCCTCCTAAAGAAGTTGTTTACCAAAGTCTTTCATGAGGTCCATAACATTTAGCAATGTCTGAACATCAGGTAGAACTTGTATCTGACAGTTTAGCAAAATGGATAGGGATAAGGACATTGTTTTTCATTGAGGGTTGTGCAATTTTGTAACTCTACCTCAGAAGTTAGCGGATGTATGTTATTAAATATTTTTAAGACAAATGTAAATTAACTCTTGTTAGGAGAATCGAAGGTCACCGGGGTAGGTGGCAATATGGAATTTGAAACACAATAGATCAGAAATGGTGAAGTAGTCTCAAGTGTCAAATGGTCCACTTCTGCTCCTATTTTGTATATTCAAATGTCTGTGTCAGCAAATATGTCTCACAGTAACTTTGATTTACAATATGAAGAACAAAGTAGGGTTTTTGAAAGGCTTAGGAAGTGAATTTTTTTTGTTGCCGAATTCATTTTTGTATAGGGAAATCTAATTTCACAATACATAAGGGCATGTATATACATAAGGCATGTATATTGCCCTTATTTTGCTTTATAATATTTGATTATAGAAATGTATCCATCTGATTCACTGAAACATTTGTTAAATACAGCAAGGACACACCATTCAAAAGCTACAAAGGACATCAGCACTAAAAAAAGGTCAAGTGCATTCAAAGTAATGCCATTGCATATTAGTTTGTGATAAACATAGATGATTTACCTTGTTGCACTTTATCCAATGACTGACAGGATTCTCAGTACATCAATGGATCCAACTTGCTACATACGTGACTGCAGGGAAACCTAAGCTATCTTCCTTAGATTTTCCTTCAGGCTGGAAAATGTCATTTTATTATCAGTGGAACAAGAGATTTGTTACAACCAGTTGTTCTGTTATTGTTCAAAGAAGTATGTTCACCACAGGGAGTTTTTTTTAAAAAAAAGGTGTCGTATTCATGCAGCACATTTCTTCACTTTTAGCAAGAATAAAAATATCTGTAAACTGTGATGGAATGGCTCATTACCCAAAAGCATTTACTCTAATTAAAGGAGTTTGGCTACATCAACCTGAGCTATTTATGAACCCGACCTATTTTACACCCAATGGAACATCAATAAACATTCTAAAAATATATTTCAGGAATGCTGTAGGGGTAGTTAGGACAATGACTGGCAGCTCCAACATCCTGTGCATTAGTAATTAGTGATAGATAAAGTTTAATGATCTTACCAGAATAGAGTGATGGAATTTGTGCTTTCAATGTTTGTATTTTCTAAGGTGGATGGATCCCAACTAAAAACACAAACTATAAAGGTAAATACAAAAGGGAACGAGGAAATGAGATTGATCCTCCCAATTTCTAAGGAAACAAAAATTGAAACTGAGATTTGGAAACGAAAACTTCTGAGTAGGCTGAAACTGGTTGAGACAATGCAAAGAGATGCAAAGAACTATCCAAGCTCAGCAGTGAGACTGAGATGAGAGTAATGCACCTAGAGGTGAGTGTAGGTGGGGGGGTAGGGAGGAGATAGGTCAGTCCAGGGAGGACGGACAGGTCAAGGGGGCAGGATGAGGTTAGTAGATAGGAGATGGGGGTGGAGCTTGAGGTGGGAGGAGAGGATAGGTGAGAGGAAGGACAGGTTAGGGAGGCGGGGATGAGCTGGGCTGGTTTTGGGATGCGGTTGGGGGAGGGGAGATTTTGAAGCTTGTGAAATTCACATTGATACCATTGGGCTGCAGGGTTCCCAGGCTGAATAACCCTAACCCTAACCCTAACCCTAACCCTAACCCTAACCCTAACCCTAACCCTAACCCTCA
>JAHRHZ010000079.1:8683038-8758406 GCA_024137785.1 Ginglymostoma cirratum | reverse complement strand
GTTTTGGGATGCGGTTGGGGGAGGGGAGATTTTGAAGCTTGTGAAATTCACATTGATACCATTGGGCTGCAGGGTTCCCAGGCTGAATAACCCTAACCCTAACCCTAACCCTAACCCTAACCCTAACCCTAACCCTAACCCTAACCCTAACCCTAACCCTAACCCTAACCCTAACCCTAACCCTAACCCTATCGCAGCCTTCGGGTGGCATCACTGTGGCATTGCAGGAGGCCAAGGATGGACATGTCGTCTGAGGAATGGGAGGGGGAGTTGAAATGGTTCGCGAATGGGAGGTGCAGTTGTTTGTTGCGAACTGAGTGCAGGTGTTCTGCAAAGCGGTCCCCAAGCCTCCGCTTGGTTTCCCCGATGTAGGGGAAGCCACGACGTGTACAGCGGATGCAGTATACCACATTGGCAGATGTGCAGGTGAACATCTGCCTGATGTGGAAAGTCTTCTTGGGGCCTGGGATTGGGGTGAGGGAGGAGGTGTGGGGGCAGGTGTAGCACTTCCTGCGGTTGCAGGGAAAAGTGCCGGGTGTGGTGGGGCTGGAGGGGAGTGTGGAGTGGACAAGGGAGTCATGGAGGGAGTGGTCCCTCCAGAAAGCAGATAAGGGTGGGGAGGGAAAAATGTCTTTGGTGGTGGGGTCAGATTGCAGATGGCGGAAGTGTCGGAGGATGATGCGTTGAATCGGAGGTTGGTGGGGTGGTACATGAGGACGAGGGGGGATTCTTTTTTGGTTATTATTGCGGGGACGGGGTGTGAGGGACGAGTTACGGGAAATGTGGGAGACACTGTCGAGGGCGTTCTCGACCACTGTGGAGGGGAAGTTGCGGTCCTTGAAGAATGAGGATGTCTGAGATGTACGGGAGTGGAATGTCTCATCCTGGGAGCAGATGCGGCAGAGGCGAAGGAATTGGGAATAGGGGATGGCATCTGCCTCCTCTCCACCTATCCTCTCCTCCATCCATCTTCTATCCGCCTCCCCCTCTCTCCCTATTTATTTCAGAACCCTCTTCCCCTCCCCCATTTCTGATGAAGGGTCTAGGCCCGAAACATTAAGCTTTCCTGCTCCTTTGATGCTGTTTGGCCTGCTGTGTACATCCAGCCCCACACCTTGCTATCTCGGATTCTCCAGCATCTGCAGTACCTTTTATCTCTGAGAGTAATGCACGATCTTTCTCAAGTTGCAGTCTTCCATGGTTCACAACATAAATTTGATTTTTATGAGCCAGTTACTGATATGGTCACTTGTACACTATCACTACATTAGACATAAGGTTGAGAGATCAACAAGGTTAAGATAAAAAAAACGGGATTCTTTAATAAACACAGAAGTGTTTATCTAATCTAAAACAAACTAATTCAATGAAGGTACAAAACTGGTTAATACAGAGAAAGATGCTCACTAAAGAGATGCCCCAAATCACACTAGCAATACTGACCCTTTAGAAATATGGTATTCTTCAGATGATCCTAAAAACTCCAGTGGGGATGCTACTGGGAGACACTAGCAATTATCATCCTGCTTAACCATTGAAATTGTTGCCCATGGAATTTCAAACAACAGCATCCTTGTAATGTTTCAAAGTTTTGCTCCTGTAGCATTTTCTCTGTATCACCAGATTCCTCTAACTTCTCACGCTCTCAGAAACAATCTCTCTTCCCCATGCTATTCCACTCCACACCCACTCACCCCTAAGTACAGTGTTCCCTTCTCCCAATGATAGGACTCATGAGAAACAACCATTCTTGGAGGGACTATCTATCTCCCTCATTGAAAATGTTCCTGTGTTACAAACTGACTTCTTTTTCACTGAAAATTAATTGAAAGTGCTCCTCTTCCTTTCCACCCTGATGATTAGATAGCTCCTGGGCCTTAAACCCCATTTCCTGAGTATTTCCCAAGACATCATGTCACCAGTTCTGATGATGCCAGATCCTCTTCTCAATTTGGCTGAACTGACGTCAAAATGTACTGTGTGGCAACGCTCCCCACTCGCCCACCCACACAAACAACCTGGGTGAATGCTACTTCTGTCAATATCCTTCCGTAAACAATGTGAGGTCTTCCTTGTCCTGTTTTCCTTCCCTCCATCTATGTATATGCCTCCTTCCTTTTCTGTATTCATCTTTAGTTTTGGCTGTTCCTGCTTTTTCTTTCCTCTCCTTCTTGCTATTCCTTCTGTGTCTCTGTCTCCACATCCTTTCTTTTAACCCTTTCCTTTTACACTCTTCCCTCTCCTGACCCTACATTGATGATGAAGTAGCAAGATATCTCAGATAATTAATGGATGGACTAAAGAGCTGATGTAGTGAGTTGAAAGATAACTTGATTATTTCTTGAATTGCAGAGTTTCAACAGAATCCTCAAACTGAACCCTCCAGAACTATTAAGGTCAGTTCATCTCTGTACCCACTGAATGGCCCACTGTGCTCGTGCCATGTAAAGTGGAATGCAGTCAAGATGCTTGCAGTTGAAATATCTCCAGAAAAACAGTATATTTCAGCCATTGGGCATTTTCTGTAAATCATCATGCATATAGGAGACAGCATTATGGTCTCCATTCACAAGATACAGAGATTTAACCAGTAGTTGCTCCTTCCTGGAAACAAGGTTTGACATGATGTGGAGGTGTTGATGTTGGACTGGGTGGACAAGGGCAAAAATCACATGACACCAGGTTATAGAGCAACATGTTTATTTGAAATCACAAGTTTTCAGAGTCACGCTCCTCCTTCGTATGTTAGTGAGAGACGTGGCATCAGACAGAATTCATAAGCAGGAGGTCCCTTCCTACTGGTAAAAAAAAGAAGTGGAGGTGGGTGTGTAACAGGAATGTCATGTGATTTTAACCCCTTGGCTACTGTGGCAACCAACTTTTTTTATTCATTCATGAGACGTGGGCATGACTGTCTAGGCCAACATTTTATTGCCCATCTACAATTGCCCAGAGACCAATTAAGAGACATCCACATTGCTGTGGTTCTGGACTCAAATGTAAGCAACACTAGGTGAGAATAATAGATATCTTTATTACAAGACATTAATGAACTAGATGAGTTGATATGGTCACCATTAAGATAGCTTTTAATTTCAGATTTTATTGTGTTAAAACTTCACCATCTTCAATGAGACTGGGATTCTGAATGACTAGTCAGTGACACTATTACAACACCTTGTACTCCCAGTGTCAGGTTAATGGGTTGGGAACGTCTAAAGTCCTAGCCAATAATTCCAGGCTAACTAACGACTGTCCTGTGTTTTCACTAGTGCCGCGGCTTCTGTATTACCAGCCACATTTTCATTGCTCCATCTGTTTTACAAGTTAGGTCACCCTAAAGCCTTAAAGGCCTCATATACTACTGATAATAAAAACTGACAGAATTTGTAAATTAGCTTCCTGACTGATGATAAAGAAAAAAAGTACACTGTATTAGAATCTTTTACATTGTTAAGCTGTTGAACGTCTAGAATTCTGTAGGAAACATGTCCTAGGATTTCCTCTCTTTTATGAACTGCATCTGTTTGTATACTGCCATTTCCATGGTGATGCAAAACTGTTTTGTGTCAGCATTTATGTTAGGATAACTCAATTCCACAATATGTTTCCTAAATGTACAAGATGAAAAGGGGTGCAAGATCATTTCTTGCAAATACTGTCACACTAGCCTGCATGTGTAATGCATTTAGTTTAACTGCAGTCCAAAACAAAACCACATTTTAAAGCTGCATGGCAATTGTTCCCTACAATGTAGTTGAACTTTAGGGAATGATTTTTGATGCTTCATTTTGAGAAAAGCAACATTCCTACGCATAAACTGGAAGCATTAAAATTAATTGCTCTTGTTTAACTCAGTGGACCTTGCAGCAAGATGCAGCCAGCTATATAAGATAATCTACCACATGCACAACTTGCTGTGCAAAAAATAATCTGAAGCCAGTATTAGGTCAGAAAAGATAACAGAATCATGCATAATGGGTGGCATGGTGGCTCAGTGGTTAGCACTGTTACCTTATAGCGCCAGCGACCTGAGTTCAAATTCCAGCCTTGGGTTACTGTCTGTGTGGAGTTTGCGCATTCTCCCTGTGTCTGTGCGGGTTTCCGATTGCTCCGGTTTCCTCCCACAGTCCAAAGATGAGCAGGTTGGATGGATTGGCCATGGCCTGTCTCTATTGAAGGGCGTCCCAGCAGAAGGGACATCTTTCCTACTTGAAACACCCCATCTACATGAACTTCAACCTGTCCACCTTCACGCCCCGCCCCTATCATATCAGGTGGCTATGATAAATGTAGTCATATATTCTGGTCTCCACCCTCCCACATAGCCCAAGCGCACACAATGAGGCTAGGGTGCTCCAGACCATGGATGAACTCCCCTCCTGTATGATATAGTTCCCATCCATGATTGATTGTGTCCTGCTTGGGCCCTACACCACCCTCTCTTTTTAGTTTATGGACTGACTGCTATGGAGCCACAGGGCTGATGTGATTCATTCCCCAGATTGCAGAGGCAAAAAGTCCTCTGACTGAGAATCCTAACCAGACTTCTGACTGTGGTCACTCCTCTGGACTGATATCAGAGGCTGCTCTTTATTTATGGACAAGGACTGACAGGGCCTTCATGGGCTGCAGTGAGGATTACTCCCCTGAGACTTGGAGATGTGGTTACTTGCTTGCTGAGAGTGCTGTGTATTTGCTGAGGAAGATGTTGGTACATGGTGCACGTGTGAGGTTGATGTAGCGCAGTTCCATACAGCAAGATTTGCAAACCTTTGACTGAGTTCCGCTGACTAGCAAGGACTGTACTAATAGGGAGGATAAGACAAGGAAAGGCAAGGCATGGACGCTGCTTGCATGCAGGTAAGCGTTAAGTCAACAAGCAAGCAGACCTGAGATGCAGCCTGATCCCAGTGAGCTGTCCCTGCATACCAAGTATCCTTGCAGCAGTCTTTCAAATCGCACTGCTGGTACAGCCAGAAATGCGGTGACTACTATGTAAGCATCATGCAAGCAGATCAGAGAGGTGCCAAGAGGATCCTGACAGGTTGATAATTATTGGATGCTAAAATCCATGGACAAGGGGTTTGTGTAGGTGGTGCCCATGGATTGTGCCCTGAATTGCTATTTCTTGGTGACCAACATGGAGGCTATTCATAGCCACCAGTGGACTGAGGTTGCCAGGTACCAACTACAACATCCAGGTCAAGAATTCCCAGCATCTGATTTGCTCACTCCAAGGCCCTGTACAGCTATAGTAATGCTTCATTGCTTCTGTACACAAATCCTATTAGGACTATAGAATTTCATTTACCTTCCTAACTGCTTGCTGTACCTGCACGCTTGATTTCAGTGACACTTGTACATGCAGTTTCCTTTGTACATCTAGATTTCCCAATCTATTACCATTTAATAATACTTTGCTACTCTGGCTTGCTTAACAAAGTGAACAACTTCACAACTGTCCACATTATACAATATCTGCCACGTATTTATTCAGTCACTTGTCAAAATTTCTTTGAAGAGTCAACTCCATCCTCACCACTCACAATACCACCTGGTTTTATGGTACCTTGTAAATATTACACTCTTTTTCATCATCTGAATCCTTGAGTTATATTGAGAATAGCTGGGCCACAAGCACAAAGCCCTACTTGGAACTTTCTCACCAGTTTCTTCTCCAAAAAAGACACATTTATCCCTCTGCTATTTCCTGTCTATTGATCAATTCTCAACCCATACAAATATCTTATCTGCAATTCCATTTGCTTCAATTTTGCACCTTAATGTCATATGTGGGACGTCTTCAAAAGTTATCTGAAAATTCAAATATACCATATCGACTGGTTTTCCCTTATCTCAAGTATTTGTTACATCATCAAAACACTGTAGTAATGTGATTTTCCCTTCATAAACCTATGTTGACTTTGTCTAATCCAATTGATAATCAATGAATCCATTATTTTCCCTGTTTCCTCATTTTAAACCCTGGGGTGTTGGTTAACAACTTTCAGTCCAACTAACTTCTCTAGCCCTTTTTTAATATACTGAGGCTAACTTCCTTCAATTTCAAATTCTCACTGGACCCTTGCTTCCTTTGCATTTCTGGAACATTACTTGTGTTTCTTCCATGAAGACAGAACTAAAATAGTTGCTTAATTGCTATGCAATTTCTTTTCCGTTTGATACGTCAATTAAAAACACCTATGATTACTATAACACCATTATTGCAATCATCTCTAATTGCTTGTTTAATACAATTCCTTACTTTTCAACTAGAGTTTGGACGCCAAAAGACACGATGATTTCCATCCTTTGTTGTTTCTTGGCTCCACCCAAACTGATTCTATGCCTAAATTTTCTGAACTTTCTCACTTTGTACTGATTTAATCCTTCATTAACAATACCAGTCCACCATTTTTCCTTTTGCTTGTTGAACCTCAAATGCCCGTGAATATTCAATTCCCAGCCTTGAACCCCTACAAACATTTCTCTATAATCATATCATAACATATCCATTTACAACTGTTTGCCCTGTTAATTTGCTACCTAATTGCAAATGCTCAGTTCATTGGATTACATTACCTTTAGATTTGCGCTGTTAACATTTTTATACATTTATTTTCTACTTTGGCCTGTTTTTGTGTTAGCCTTTACTTCCTGTGCCTTCCACTTTTGCTTTCGATTTTTCTACCTTCTATTGCTATCTTTGTTTTGCTTCCTTGAGTCTCCCCACCCAGGTTCCCATCTACCCTACCACTCTAGTTTAAATCCTCACCCACAGTACTAGCAAACGCTCCTGTGAGGGTATTAGTTGTAACCCTGTTGGAGTGAAAGCCATCTAGCTTGTAAAAAGGTCACATCTTTCTCAGAATCAGCCCCAGTGCCTCAGGAATCTGTATCCCTCCCTCATACCTCAACTCTCCAGCCACACATTTATCCAACATGTTTGCTTATTTTTACTTTATTTTGCTAATCCCACTAACACATGGGACTGGGAGTAATCCTGAGATTATAACCCTTGAACTTTTAAATTTATTTCCTAGCACACAGATTTCTGTTTGAAGGACCTTACCTCTCTTTTTATCTATGCTATCGGTGCTAACATAGACCACAACCTTTGGCTGTTCATCCTCCCCTTTTCAGAATGATCTGAAGCTGGTCAGTGACATTCTTGAACCTGATACCAAGGAGGCAACACATCACCCTGATCTAATGTCAATGGTCACAGAAAAGCATGTCTGATCCCCTTGTGATAGAAATTACTGGCACTATTGTTCAACCACCTTCTTATCCCTCCCCACCCCCACTGCCACAGTTATGATTTGGCAACTTGCTGTAGCACAAAGTTGTCTTTTATTGACTTCATTAAGGAGCATCAAAGGGAGATAGACACAGGGGGATCTCTTGCATTAGCTGCCTTGCGCTTTTAGTGTATGGTGGTCACTCTTTCCCTTTCTGCCTGAGCATTCTTTATGTCAGGTGTGACCACCTAAACGTGCACACTACCCATGAAGATCTCTGCCTTACAAATGCTCCATAGTAAGTCAAGCTGATATCCAAGACCTGAAAAGTGGTTTTGGAGCAGCTGCAGCTGGTGGCATTTCTAGCATATGTCATCACCCTGGAGCCTGGAAATGCCTCATACTACCCAGGAGAAACATTCCATATGGCTGAACTGACCTACTATGACTTACCCTTAAATTACTCCTGATATGTTTACTTCTTCTAGTCTAAAGGCTATCATCTTAATTCATTATCTTCCTTTTTATCCTTTAAACTCTACCCAATCTATGCTAACTATCCACAGCAGCTGCTCAACAATAACTCAGCTCACAACTTTCCTGTGATATCACGATTGGATTTCTTTCTCTTAAGCTCAGGACAGCTGCTGAGTAAGGTCATGTTCTGCTCAGCAGTTCCTCTTCACTGGTTACATGTTAAGTCAAGGTCCTAAACCTTAGTGTGGACTTGTAGCCAACCCCTCTGTTGTCTTGTTATATCCAGGTCAGATTCTGTTCAACTGTTTCTCTCCCCAACTACAAAAACATTAGTGATGACCCCAAAGACAATCTGCAATGACCCCATGCTAGAAAAATCAACAGTCACTGGCAGTGTGCTACCTATGATGAAGGTTAGCTGTAGGTCAAGATGCAAAATGTAGCTTGACTAATTAATGGCTTCAGTTGCAATTTGCAGTCTCTACAACCATCACTACTTAGTCAAGTGGAGATAACAGGACTGGGTCTGTCTATCTGTGGGTGAGACATCCTTCTGTTTCCCCTTCTCTTCTTGAACTATATTACTTGGAAGAAATTACGCTACCAATGGGAGACTAATAATGGAGAGGAACATCACAAATATGATGGAGAAAGACAAAAATGAATGTGTCACACCAAAAATGTTCATGATAAGGCAGCAATCAGAAGTAAACAAAAATCAAAACTGTTTCAAAAATAAGCAATTTTCAAAATGTTTTAATGGCTATATGCTATTAATTCTGTCTTACTGCATTATTGCACAATACTGGAAGTCTGTTTTAAAGATGCCCAACATTTTAAGGTGATAGGTAGGGGAAATGAGGCAGCTAGTATAACTATATCAGTAAAGTTTTATTTCGGTGCATTGATATCTTGTGAAAGCAACAACACTATGTATCATAGATGTCAAAAGAAGCAAGATTTCAGCATGACAAGTCCCTGTCCCAGATTTTGTATCTATTATGGTTGTACTAGATCTGGTGGTACAATATTGGAAATTAACCCTTTTATTCTATACATTATAACTACATTTCAAAAAAGTAATTTCCACATAATCTTTACGTTATAACCTTTAAAAAATTCACTCAGGGGATGTGGGTGTTGCTTGCTGGACCAGCGCTTAATGTCTATTCCTAGCTGCTGTTGACAAGATCATGGTGAGCAGTATGCATTGTAGGTAAACCTAAAATGCTGTTAGGGAAGGAGTTCTGAGATTTTGACGCAACAATAATGAAGGAATGACAATATATTTCCAATTCAGGATAGTGTGTGGCTTGGAGGAGAACTTGCAGGTGGTGTTGTTCTCAGGTATTTGCTGACCTTGACCTTCTAGATGGCTGTGGTTGTGGGTTTGGAAGGTACTGTCCAAGCATCCTTAGTAAATTTCTGCAGTGCATTGTGTAGATAGTATGCACTGCTGCTATTGAGTATCAGTGGAGGAAGGACTTGAATTTATGTGGATATGGTGCTAACCAAGCAGGCTGCTTTGTCCTGAATGGTTCAAGGTTGTTGAGGGTTGTTGGAGCTGCACTTATCTGGGCAAGTGGGGAGTATTCCATCAAACTCCCTACTCATGCCTTGTAGATGGTGGACAGAACTTGGGAAGTTAAAAAGTTGAGTTACTTGCTGCAGGATTCCTAGCCTCTGATCTGCACTGTGTTTACGAGGCTGGTGCAGCTGACAACAACTTGCACAGATGGAGTACATTTATTGTAGCAATACATTCTAAAACATTTCAGAAGGAGGTGTGGCAATCAGCAGGATTTGTGGGGTAAGGAGAGAAGGCGAAAGTCCAAGTTATAAAGTTAGGTTTTGATTAGGCTTTGGCAGATGTAAGACAATACAAGATGGAAATGTTTAGGAGCAGTCTGGCAAACTGCAAGGGCACGGTAGCTAAATGTTTGTTGCCTGTGGTGCGGTTAGGGGGATGGTGGGTGGGTGGGGATGGGGAGGGGAGGGGGTTGTACATTATTCCGTTCAGCATTCCAAACTCAGACCAACTAAGAATTAGAACATTTGGAAGTGATAGGACTGAAATAGGTGGAGTAAGATTTGAAGAAATTTACATATGTGGTCAAGAATTTTGAAATCAAGTTTATTTTAAATTCATTTTCAGGATGTGGGTATCACTGGCTGGGCCCTTGAGAAGGTGGTGGTGAACTGCCTTCTTGAACTGCTGCAGTCCATTTAGTGTAGGTACCAACCCCTCCCCATGCCATTAGGGATGGACTTCCAGGATTTTGACGTAAAGACGCAAAAGCAACGACACAAAAGTCAAGATGATGAGTGACTTGGGTGGGAACATTTAGCTCATTACATTCCCATGTGTCTCCTGCCCTTGTCCTTCCAGATGGCAGGGGTCATGGGTTTGGAAGGTGCTGCCTCAGGAACCTTGGTGAATTTTAGCAGTGCATTTTGTAGTTAGTACACACTGCTGCTTTTGCGTGTCATCATGGAGGGAGTGAATTTTGTCAAAATGGGCTGCTTGTTGTGGATAGTATCAAGCTTCTTGAGTGTTCTTGGAATTGAACTCATTTAGGTAAGTGAGGAACATACCATTATACTTTTTACTTGTGCCTTGTAGATAGCGAGGCCCTGGGGAGTCAGAAGGTGAGTTACTCGCTGCAAGATTCCTAGCCTCTGGCATGTTGTTTGAACTACAATATTTTTATGATTGTTTCAGTTCAGTTTCTTGTCAATGGTAACTCCCAGAGTGTTGATAATGGGGGATTCAGTCATGGTAATGTCACTGAATGCCAAGAGGCAATGGTTAGATTCTATTTTGCTGGAGATGATCATTGACTGTTATTTGGCACCTGACAGTCCAAAACTCAATATTGTTGAGGGCCTGGTGCATTTAAGGAGTTGTGACTGGTGCTGAACATTGTGTAATCATTGTTGAAAACCATTATTGCTGAACTTATGATAGAAAGAAGCCCAATGATGAAGCAGCTGAAGATGGCTGGGCATAGGCGATACCCTGAGGAACTCCTGTAGATTGGCTGATTGATCGATTTTGATTGATTGATTGTTGTCACATACGGAAATACAGCGTTAAGTGTTGCTGCGCGTACTATACAGGCAGATCGTACGAAGCAGCTGAAATGACAGACTTCCAACAACCACAATCATTTTCCTAAGTGAGCCACTTAAACTCCAATCAGCAGAGAGTTTTCTCTCCGATTCCCATTGACTCCAGTTTCACTACAGCGTCTGATGCCACACTCAGTCAAATGTGTCTGATGTACCTGGAATTGACCGTGTTGAATTTATCCTTATTTTTGTGTACAAGACATACCTGGAAGTCTTCCACATTGTCAGGTATATACCAGTGCTGTGGCTGTAGTGGAACAGCTTGGCTGGGGGCACAGTAGGTTTTGCAGCACTCCTTTTCAGTAGTATTGCTGGTATATTGTCAGGGCCGGTCGCATTTGCAGTATCCACTGCCTCTAATCATTTCTTAATATCACATGGATTGAATCCAACTGGCTGAAGAATGACATCTGTGATGTTGGGACATTCACAGGATGCTGACCGACAGTCAGTGCAGGTCAACAAGAGCAGAGGTGATGGGTGAATCAAATTTAGATTAGGATAAGATGTTAGCAGCAAAAGCTTTGTTGAGGCAGGGTTGTGGAGGATAAAAGCTTAGGAGGTTGGCAAAGATGAGTTGGTGAAGGTTAGAATGATAGTGGTAGTGATAAGGTAGATGTAATACCTGATAATGCTTCAGAGCTGAATCTGCTGAATACGATACAGTGATTGGCCACACAGTTTAGGGTAGGATAGGATACAAATGTTTGTATATGATCAGAATCAGTCAAGCCAATGGCTGAAGAGGAGAATCCAACCACTGGCTAAAGCAAGGAGTTTCTAATGACAGGCACTCAGGACAGATTAATCTTGTAAAATTTAGCTCTAAGAAGCTTTATCTCAAACCCCATATCTCAAGCAGGAACATGATCTGTAAATAACTTAACATGAAATTGCAAACACATTTAAATTATAAATAAACATATTTATAAAGTTAAGCTTCACGCCTGCTTATTCTACTCTATATTTATCAATGTTTCTGAGTTTAAACTACTGTGACCTGCTTTACTTAAAATACTACTCACTGTTTTTGTCAATTGCTCATTCATACTTAAAATACTTGGGTTAATGATCTATCCATAATTATGAATTGAAAACAGTTTTAAGTCAAGAGGAATAGTAATATACAAGGTAATGAATGTGTGAGCTGCAGAACATGAATGTAAGCGATGTCAGCTGAAATGACACTGCCAGCTGACCTGCGTGCAGTAAAGTAATTTTACTATTAGCACAATGGAGTGGGAAATAATTATAAGGTGTAAAACGTTTTGAAGTAAACCACTGATCATACTGATTGTGCCTGAAGGAATAAAGTGAATCCTTTTTTGTGATGATAATGACCATGATTAATTTCACTTTACATTATCTGAGGTTAGTGTCATCTGCTTGCAATGCTCAGTAGATGACCTGTCTCTTTTGCATGGTAGGAATGTTTTGATCCAATCATGAAACCAATGGCAAATTTATTAGATACTGCAGTAAGTAGCCTTGTGTTTTTCATACCCTGAGACTTAGTGTAGTGGTAGAGGATAACAGAGAACACAACAGTTTTTATTGGTGTGATGTAAAAACTATAAAAGTTAATGACTGTTTAGGTGCTCTAACAATAATGTGCTCATTAAACTGTCTAAGCAGTCTTCCACATACACTGTTTAGTTCACAGGTCTCCTGTGCCATTGCTCTTATTGAATTAGAAGGCGTGTTATTTTATAAAAATGGCACGAACACACCATGCAATGTGTAATAGATTATAGTACAATTTATATTGACCTAAATCTCGGCATGGAACCTGCTACTTGCATACTCATCTTCAGGAACTGGTCAGCACATTCCTTCTGTATTCTTCTGCTTTCTATTTTCATAAAGGTAAGTTCTGCACTGGGGTACATAATAATAAAATTTACCTTAAAATCTCTGCTTTTGCTTTGATGCTCTAGTTCCTTTATGTTCAATGTTGTCCTTCTCCACTATAGTTGCCATGTTGTTGAGATGACTGTCGTTCTTTCTGTCTTTTCTCCTACTTTCTTTCTACTCTCTGTCTTCACTCTGTTCCTAAGATCCTGGTGTGCCACTTCCTTTATTGATGAACAGAGTATCTACATTCCATCTCTTTCAAGACATAATAAGCAGGAAAATAAAATGGAATGGATTGGAGATGATAGTAAAAGAAAACCAATCAGAGAGATAGCAAACCACTGAGAGAGGTATCAGTAAAAGGGAGGCCATGAGTGATAGAATAGAAATTGACTATTGCTTATAGAAGTTGAAAGTTAGGATGGGATGCATGTATGAGGGGGAGATGCAGTGCTTGTCCAGGTAGTGATTATGTGGAAGGGTTTCAGAGAATGCTGGCTGTGAGGAACTCAAGGGCACAGGAACACAGAACTTCAAGAAACTGGGACCAATGGAGGCTGAAGTGTGGCACCATGGGAGGAGCTGGGTAGGTTAGCATATGGGAATAGTAAGGATAAATGAACGAGCGAGAAATCATATTAAGGAAATAGTGTACAAGAAACATGCAGTGAGATGGGGCGTGGAAGGACTGAATATTTGAAACTGGAAGTTTGGAACTGGAAGCTGTCCAAGACACATAGTTGGGCATTGAGAATAGCCTTAGCTTGAGTAGTAGGTCAAAAGAATCCAGACTTTAAGAATGTTATGAAATGCAAATATTTTAACAGATGCAGGAAACAGGTGGCAGTTATTTTTATGCGTATGTGAATTGTTAATTGTTAGGCTGACAGCAAGATATAGTTGCCATAGTTGTTAGCAAGCATAAACCTTACGTTTATGTAACGTGAGAGAAAGAAAAAGTAAGGGATAATTTCAAGAAGAGGGAGAAGGTTTGAAACCCTGCAGCTGACATCACTAATAACATAACTGAGAGATGAACTTGAATGAATTTCCAAATTTGAATAGTTCAGATTCATAACATTGTTCCTTGTCTGTTTTTGTGGGCAGCTCAGTAATTAGCACTGATGCCTCCCAGCACAAGGGACCTGGGTTCAATTCCTGCCTCAGGCAATGTCTGTGTGGAGTTTCCAAATTCTCTCCATGTCTGCATGGGTTACTTCCAGGTGTTCTTGTTTCCTCCCATAGTCCAAAGATGTGCAGGTTAGGTGGATTGGCCATGCTAAATTTTCCATAGTGTCCAGAGATGTGTAGGCTAGTTGGGTTAGCCATAAGAAAATGTAGGGTTATAGGGGAGTGGGTCTGGCTGGGATGCTCTTTGGAGGGTTGGTATGGCCTGCTCCCACGCTGTAAGGGTTCTATGGTTCTAATAAATTGTTGTGCACTGCAATGGGTAAAATTTACTTTATTTTCTTACACCAGTTTCACCAGTATATGTGTATTTTAATCCTTAGACAACTTCTGGAAACAAATAGAAAGAAATGGGTATCAGTGGATTTTGTTTTCAGGAACAAATTTACACTTAAGGACTGGCTTTTGGCAATCAGTTGGGAAGCTCAATTTGGGAACATTCTTGATACACTTGGTGAAATATATCCTGAATTGTGGAATTTTCAGCCCAGGTTGCAGGGTAGTGTCAGGCCTCCCAACCCCTGACACGCGGCGCAGGTTGATATGCGAAAGTGTACATGATAGCTAGGCCTGCCTTAATTCTCTAGGAATTTGTCCAGGTTGTTTTGGATGGTGCTAGGCTTTCCATCCCTCATAACTTCACCCCTCACTTCCCACCACAATTCTTCACACCTACCACGTCAACAGAATGCCAACTCTTGTCCCCACCCACCCACAGTCCCCCATATCCTCCATACTACTTCCATAGTTCCTCACCCAGTATCCACCATTGGCACACTTCAGGAGCAATGGAGAGATGAAAAGAAACAAACTTTAACAATCTAATCCAATCCTCACTCCTATGCACTTGATACTGGAAAACTACCATTTATAAAATCTATTCAAAGCCTGTAAGTTTCAAGTGGTTACCAACTTATAAAAACAAGCAAGTTTCTATTCAGACCCTATATCAAGGACAGTTAAAACCATTAATAACCTATCAAAGCCTATTTATTGTCATGAACTATAATGTCAAAGTATTACATTCTTTACGTGCAGAAGTGAGTTGATAAAACTAAGTTGTTAGTTCCACAGAACAACATACTTTCAGTAGAGTTTCACGCTTCAAGTGTTCTGGGGTGGGCTGGAATCGTAAACCTGTATACCATTGAGTCTCATGCTGTGAAACAGTGATAATGTCATGAGCATGCCACTTAAAGGCATACTGACATGTCCATCAGACAAACATAACCACAATCTCTGCTAAGCTTTACTGTCTCCCCATGGTCCCTGAACTTCACTCATTTTAGCATGTGCTGGCAGAAAACTACATAGAAGCAAAGTTATTCATTCCAATGAATATTATCTTATAAGCATAGCAACTTAGCATAGGGAGAAAATGGTCAATTGGTCTATCAAGTCTAGCATGACCTCTTACCACATTATTAGTTATGTTAACTAGTTTCGTTATGAAATATGTTTTTAAGGCAAAAATTGGAGACTTCAGCTGATACAGTGAGATGTTGTACAAACAATACATTACATAAAAGCAAGAAAATGTAATAAGTGAAAACAGTCAAACAAACTGCTGTGAACATAGAATTATAATAACTCTCTACTTGGGATATTTAGTTACATTGTTTGCTGATCGCATTCAGCACATTTTGTGAACATACTCCAACATGGTCATTAAGTTTACCACAAGCAAAATGTGGCAGAGCAGTACAGTTTTGAGTTACAAATTCAATTTCTTATTGGGAATATATAGCTGTCGGAGACATTGGGTAGCTGCAAATACATAAGGCTTGTAACTCAATCTTAGGCGTTCTACATAAAGTCATAAAATCTTCAATTAAATTTTCAAGAATTAGAACATCAGAAAATCTTGATCAAATTATAATCTAGTGAATTTGTATCAGCTATCCATTTTTGTTTCATTATTTTATACTTCTGAATAATTCTGGGCATTATTCCTGAGACTACCTTCATGTCCAAGGAATGATTGTTTCTCTTGGTTTCAATTTGCATGTCTTGATATTAAAAAAACTAATATCATAGAAATAATGTGCAAAATATATACAGCGCTTTGTGCCTTATTTATTCAGAATGTTCCATCAAGGTTTTCTGTAGAGTTAAATGACATCTTTACCAACTCTAATTGCATGAAGATATCAAAAAAACACATCGCAAATGCTGACACATAACAAAATTAGCAAGTAACTTAGAAATAATAATTAGAAGGAAAATAGCTAAGACCATACTTATGTACCCATTTTCTCTGCAATGTCAATCCAAAAGTAAAACCAAATCATTTTCCCTCCTCAACCATCATCTCATAATTCAAATTTAGTCTAGAAACTTGAAAAATAATTTGAGTAAATTACTAAACAACTGGGTAATGAGATTATGAAACTCAGCATTGTTTATGAAACACCACACATCTGAAACCTTAATTTAACTCAAATTCTGAAATTCTGACAATCAAAATTTAATTTGGTTAGTACATAATCAGCAGATTTATTGTCTTACTACAGAATGCTTAATGTTCATATGGTAAATAATTATAAGTGAATTCCATAGTTATTGATGAAAACCCATCTAAAATATGTTCTTCGTATCATATTTGATTTGAGAGTGTATGTTTCACGATTTTGTATGATATGATACCACAACAGACAAAATTACATTGAATACTTGAATAAATGTTCATTTTTATGTTATCATTCAAATTAAAACGCACCACAACACATGCAGTAATTTATTCAAAATAATTCTTTGTCTTTAATTCTGTGTTGATTATACTGTTAACCCTGCCAAGAAATAGACATTGTTTTCTCGATATTGTGACTGAAAAAAATGGAGTTTGTTTACCAACAAATTACATCCAGTTTAACTTATTTTTAGACAATTCCTGTATTTTTAGCACAGTATAAGCCTCAAACTAAGCATCTTACTTTCGAGCTTTGTTGTTAAATTAATGCATACTGAGCAAATCACACGCAACCAAACAATGAAATTCAAACAATATTTATAATCTGTAAGCCATACCTTATTTTTCTCTCTTCAAAGACAGCTTTTTGCCATGCATCACTTTGATATGCATTTAATTTCTGCTGTAACACAAAAGCATGGAATATGATTTTAACAAAAACCTAGCATGTTTGTCATGGGATATAAAGACAGAGTGCTAAGTTTAACAAAGACAAGTTACTGTGGAAGTTGGAAATCTCAAATGAAAAGAGAAAAGACTCAGCAGGTCAGGTACCATCTGTAGACAGAAAAGCAACGTTAACATTTCAGGCCAATGGCCTTCCTTTGGAACTGCAAGATGTTGGACATAGGTAGCTTTTAAGCAAATCAGATAAAAAAAATCAGGGCAGGAAAAACTAATTATTATACCTCTTGTCTATTGAGTACTACTTATAGAAGTAAAATCTTACACAAAACACAATGGAATAAATAGATCAAATTTGTTGAATAAAAAAGCCTTTCCAATGTGTGTGAAATATGGATTCATTTGCTAGAAGTGCTGAATTATTTTGATTTCCCAGTCATATATCCACATTAACATAAATTGCACAGCAATACTATTTCTTGGAAAGAGTGATAAAATGTCCACAATCTGCAAACTCAAAAAATTGTAATATTATAGACTTTAGAATTTTAATAACTGCTCATGGATTGAAAGAATCAACAAAAGATAAACAAAAAAAAAGAAGCAGCAATAACTCTGCCTGGAATAAACTATTAAAGGAGAAGGATAAACTTATACAGCAATTAAAATCAGTTAGCCATTTCTGGGAATAAGAGGAGTGGAGGCTTCATGAACAAAACTGCTTTGACACAGGCTTGATAAACTGGATGCTTTATTGCCACAAAGGATGAGGATTGCCCTGAAGAAGAATTTAAGGGGTTAACTGCAGAAAAGCTGTGTCTTCAAACAGACAGTTAAGGCCAAATGTAACAAGGAACACTGAAGCTATTCCGATAGGAAGGCAAGCTGGACACTTGCAGCAATTTGGATGAAAGGACTTAAAAAAAAATCATCAATATAGCCGTAGGACAAACATCTTATAAGAATCGGACAGCAGAACTCCGGAGAACATCTTTGTATAAGGATCAAACCCCGGACACTTTGAGAGACAGACCACTGTTGGTGGGGTCATGGCCAAGATTCCACCATTAATTGGGTAATAGCCAAATTGGGTTGTGAAGGTTAACTTGCCTACTTGAGGGGCCCTTATTTTGGTTGCTACATATTATAAAGTTTAAGTCATTATTTCATTACTTGATTGTCTGTGAGATTTCTTAATAAGTAGCTGTTTCAAAGGTAATTTCTGATGATTTACCCATAACACAAGAATCATCACCTTTAATGGCTCTTCATGGACAATATTATGGCTTATGTAACAATGTATAACTAAAAACCGAAAAAAAAATCACTTATTATTCCCATTCAAAACATTTTGGAATTATTTTGGTTTGGGATTATCAGAAATAGCAACATAAAACAAAGTCCTGAAATTCTGACACATACAAAAATTTTAACGTTAATAAGCGGCTACCAAATTACACATTTCCATTTACAGTAATAGGCCAAACAAGAGGCAATTTCATAAAGCTGAATATAAGCATATAAGTTACATGTAAACATTTTCATTTACTCAGAACCAAACTCAATTAATGCAAAATGTATTTTTTTGTTTAGATTAGCCTAAAGTATAACACCCTCGGAAAATACAAATAATAAACTGCTGGAAGCTACATACAGCACTTGGTATAGCAGATTTCTGTTTGAAATATTTATGACTTAGCTAAATTTACAATCCATTTCTTCCTTTTAAAGTGCATTTTATTTCAGGAGAAAGTTACTGGAAATTTGTATATTATATTTTATGCATTTGAAATTCATGATTTATTCTCATTTATCCTGAGGGAGACACTTCCCATTATTGTTTTAATAAGCAATTATGTGTAGAAATGGATTGTGGAATATCAAGTAACCTAATTTAATCAACTGGGAAAATAAATTATGAAACAAATGTCCTTCACAAATAGTCTCAAATAATTATTTTATGATAGCAACAAGCTAAAATGCATTTGCCACCTCTGAAACCATGGCTTGTTTTGAGGCAATATTTTGTCAAAACTGTCCTCGTTAACTATTTTGTCACTGGCAAATCTCGACTTTCTTGGAGGATGCATTCCTCATCTAATTTTATTTCATGCTACAACTCAAACTTATATAAACATTGTTATTATATAGCTTATATAAAAAAGCTGAAGAGTCTGCTCACGCCTGTGAGTGGACAGCGAGTGATAAATTGCTGATTTTTTTTGTACCAACTGTGAGGTAATTCTTTTATTGAGGGAAAAATTAGGTTTGAACTGGTAGTGTTGCAATGATACATGTACGTTTGTCAATATTGAGGTAGCTTTATTCTTCAAATTAAAATTGCCCCTGAAATACACATGATCGAAACTTTTATCACACACATTAATGGGGTAAGCACAATGAAAATGACATCTTCAATGATAATTCTGTTTTCATGGGGAAATATATGTTTTAACAAAAACTCAATAAAACTGCAATATTAATAACTAATAAAACACAGATAATCATTAAAAATGTCATTTTCAACTGTACCTGCAGGTAACAATCCTAACACCTGATTATGTGATCTGCGATATACATGGAAATATTACTTTGTTGGGTCCTACACTTTCTTCTCAGGCAGGCCACAACCCGTAACGATAGAGGGAAGATTCACATAATACTTGACAGCCTAAGGAAATATTTTAAACTGCTTTCTCTCCAGTGCTATGTTTTTATGATGAACAACTGCTGCTCCAAATCAAAATGAATAATGTCATAATGTTTTACTGAGCACTCTACAAAATAACAATAATTGAAGCAATCCTGTAAAGGTGCTTGGGAAGCAATTTAACATAATCTATGATGATTCAGTTTCTCAGTGGTGTAAGTGGATTAGGGCTCCATGGAACAGTTGAATACTTTTGCCAGTCACAGCTCGAGTATATTAGAAATCCTTTCAGAATTATGCTGCTTTCAAAGTGATATCAACTTAAACGACTGAAATGAAAATGCACCTCTTGTTTGGTCATATTTTATTTGCATGATTCAGATTATTCCTAAAGTATTATCAGACAAGGGCCTATTTCTGGAACCAAACAAAAAATAGGAATATAACTTAATTTAGTCAAAAATAATATATCAAAGGCAATGGAAACTTTTTATCTTAATAGAATCTTACGGAACAATTTAAAGTAAACCTTATCATTGTAGATTTTGACCGGTTAGTCGACTATTGATGCCTTGAAAAAGTCCCTCCAAAAACAAGTGTAGTCTTATACATTGAGTGTACAAGTGAACTGCTGGTGTGGGATCTGTTCAGTGTGGGCATGTCCTAAATTCCAGCCCATTTTTGCAAGACACCCTATATTACGTGGTTGATTCCTTGCATCAATGAGCAAAACTTCCATTTGTTCATTGAAAAATTGAAGTTGACTATTGATATAGATATAGTAAGTTGTGGCTGAATGGGAAATGTCAACTTATACACCAAGCATTTTTCTTAAATTCTTTCATGGGATATGGGTGTCACTGGCTAGGCCAGCATTTATTGCCCATCCCCTAATTGCCCAGAAGATAGTTAGGAATCAAACACATTGTTGTGGGTCTGGAGCCACATGCAGACCAGGTAACAACAGCAGATTTCCTTCTCAAATGGATATTAATGAATCAGATGGGTTTTCATGACAATTGATGGTAGTTTCATGGTTACCATTAGACTAGATTTTTTTGATAACTGAATCCAAATTTCACTATCTGCCATGGTACGATTTGAATCAATGAAGCCCAGAACATCAGCCAGGGGGTTCAGATTACTAGTCCAGCAACATTAAAACTACAACACACCTCCCCGCATATACAATGACATTTTTTTGGGGGCCAAGCGAATTCGGTTATTTTCCACACCAAATGGATTTATATGCCCTAATCTAAATAAGCAGTTTAGTCAGAAATGAAGCTGTCATTTTGATAAGGTTGACAGTTTATTAAGATTAATACAATCAAGCACATTATTCTGTACATTGTTTAGTGGACAGCTGCTGCCACACATTGTTAATCCCACTTTTATTAATCTGACACTGTTGTCAGATTAATAATAGCATGGATAATAAAGTGTGACAGTGGTTGTCCATTAAAAGCTCTCATATCCCTCTAAATGAAACTGATGCATCTGTCATTTTTCGGTTTGCGTCATCACCATGAAAAGTTGGCCCACCGGAAGTTTTCTATATCTGTTATTAGGTCTTGTGGGATGAAAAATACACCATACCCATTTGGTGCCTTGTGTTCTGTTGGGATTTAACACTGCTGCTGCTCTCAGGCAGAATGTGCATTTGTTAAACCAACATGAGCTAATGTACAAATTACTAATGCAGTAAATCAAAATGAAAGTAAATATCATCCTCTTTCACCCTTTTGTTCCCTCATTAAAAATGCATGCGACTCATTCCAAACCACCATATTAGTTATTCTTGTTTAACAAATAATTTAATGAACTTAAAATATATACCCGGAATGTAACAATATTGGCCATTGAAAGGATGTGATGATCTTTATCAAGATGTGACTGTTAGTGGAGAATAGTATGACTCCTGTCTTTTTGCTACGGTGCTAGTTTAAAACAAAGATAGCGTAATCAGTCCACTTGCAAACTATTACTGGCCATTGGCACTATTTTAATCAGAAAACTTTATATTGAAGGTGCTTCAAATTGCTGGGACAGGATTTTACAATTTGGTGGAGTTTCCAGCAGGCTCCCTCCTCCAGCCACAGCAGGCAAGTCTGTAGTGGGGCAGGAAGAGGTCTTTATTTGAGAGTCTCACTCAGTCCAAGGCAGGTGGGATGTTCAAAGCATCACCTGCCATGTGTAAAATTGAGTTGGGGTGAGCGGGTAATGTGCCCATAGCACTATGTCTAATTTCAATCCTTTCCACCTGCCAGTCTCAGGAGACAGTAAAATTCTGCTCATGAAGTGAAAGATCAATTTAGTTATTGTTTAGTGTCAGCTTCTGCAGCAAAACAAGAGAAGGAACATGCTCTTTAAAGGCATAACCAGACTTTTCTTCAAAAGAACAGAGATCTTACATCTTTCCAAATCATTAATTCCAACACACAGTCTGAAAGTAAAGCACAATGGACAATCATTTGTCTGAAACACTCAAACAGAATTCACTGAAGATTGCTCGAAATGTTGGAGTACAGTGAATGAATATTAAGGTACATCACCCAATAGAATATACTTTGCAATGGTGCACAAACATCAAGAATAACAATCAGCACTATGAATCAGACTCTCAGTTCGTAGAAAATAGGCAAATTATTTATGTGGTCATAATGTGATTGAGTTTCACATTCAGTTTGAGGGAGAGAAGAGCAGATGTAATACTAGCATTTTAAATTTTAATAAGGGCAATTATTAGGACATGAAGACAGAGTTGTCTAAATTGATCTGGGAAATTAGGTTAAGGGATAGGTTAGTAGAGATGCAATGGTAGACGTGTAAGGAAATATTTCAGACTAATAAAATCTCCAAAAACAACTGACTACATGCCGGAATGAAATTGAATCATTTAAATTGTTCTCTTTTCATGACCTGGAAAGTTGATTGACATTACACTAACAATTTACATGCTGTACTTGTGATGTTGTACTTGTCTTCTTAATTACCTGACTGAACTTGATGCAATAATTTAATAGACAACACGTGCATCTCCAACAAATTCTTAAAAATGACTTGAAGGTTAAGGACAAGAAACATGGTGCATTAGTTAATCTTCTGAGCTTGCTGGCTGATGTGCATATTATTTTCCAAAATGATAAAATATTGTGAAAAAACATGAGTTGAACATTGATATCTACAAAGGAGTCATAGTTCACATGGAGATACAATTCTATTTACAAATTGGAAAGCATATGTTTATGAACTAACTAACATCTTAATTATTTTCACGATGTTAATGATGCAAATATGGATAATATCAATACAATGCAATTTATAATAAAATGTTGATTTGTAATTCCTTCAGTCCAATGCACTTTCTTTAGCCTAATAAATCATAATTTTCCAATTTGGCACACACTGGTTAGCGTTGGATTGATTTTGTTGCTTCACTCACAGTGGTGATGACCACCTATTGTTTATCCTGTAAAATTATCCATGCCAGTCGCTGTAAACTGATGAAGCATTTAGTGTACAACAGACATAGCCCACTAGTAACACAGGTGGAACACACAGTAACATATTCAAGAATTAATTAATGGAAATTGTATCCCAATGGGGGTAGTTGGAATTTGACACCTTCACATCTTAATCACTGATATGTTTTGAGGATTTGTTTGTCAAAACAGACACATTTAAACACATTACAATGCTATAACACATTAAAAGATTCATAAATGTCAGTAAGTAAAATACAAATATCCTTAAGGAGCCCACATCCAGACATCAGCATATATTGTAGCCTTGAAGTACATCACTAATAGAGCATCCAATTAGTGTCCAGAGTTTTCTTTCATGATCTAGTTTATACAAGATGATTACTAACTGTTTTCTGAGAGCTATTAGAAGTTTGCCTGCCTGTTGGAATGGTGACTGGAGGGTTTGGAGGAACCTACACCCAACAGGAGAGGAATTAGTGCAAACAAACATTGGCCTCACAGCAAAGCTGTAGGCTGATTAGCTGGTGAATATCTAATATAAGTATGTTTGCAAAAAGCTAGATTCATTGAAGAATATTTTTTACTTTCTACATTACAGCTTGAAAGGAGCTTTAAGTCATGGCAGGAGAGCCTAGCTGTGTGGAATGTCGTTCCGTGCCCCCTTGGAGAACCTTGGAAGCTTTCTGTGGGCTGGTTTATCACACATGCAAGAAGTACATTCAGGTGAAAAAACATTAGCTCTGGGTTTTTGAACTTGAGCAAAGATTGGAGTCATGTTGCTGCATCAATTAAACTGAGAACCACATAAATTATAAGATTAACAGAGAGGGCATACCACGGATTAAGACCATGCAGGCAGTAACAAAATAGATGACCACTAGGCAATTTAAATTGATCAGTCAGGTAGTGTAGGAATTATCAAAGTCAATCTCGCAAGCTGATCTATTTTTAGTTTTGGATAGCGGTTACAGCAGTTGTTAGTTAGAGAATCTAGCAAGAGCCAGGTTTGTGGCACTGCAACAGACTTGGCTTAGAGAAAAGGCAAGCCATTTAGGACTAATGTGAGGAAGAACATTTCCATTCAGTGGATGTCAGCGTTTGGGATTCTCTGTCCCAGATGCCTTGGAATCTTAGTTATTAAGTAAGTTGAAGACAGAGATTGATAGATTTCTGATTACAAATGGATGTGGGGATAGCTTGGCAATATGACATCAAGATAGATGATCAGCCATATACAAATTGGTGGAGAAGGTTCAATGGGCTGAATGGCCTACTCTTGTTTCTGTGTTCCTGTGCTCCAATTTATGTGCAATACACACAGCAAGGTAATCACCTAACTAAACGATATGTTTCTAAAATTAAAAAATCATGAAATCATATCTTTGTAACTACACTATAAGAAGGGTATGTGGGTTATGGACAGTGTTCACAAACGATCCGCAAGGATAATATCCAAAATAAGAGGATATACTAAAGGTCAACAGACAGGGGCACATTCTAAAAAAATGTGTCAGCTGAAGGGTGACTAATTTAAGGAAAGTTGTTTGATAGGATAGACAAAATGTCTTTGTGTAAGGATCTAAAGTTAATTAGCACAAGATTAAGATAAACACTAACAAAACCAACAGGAATTCAGGGGAAATATTTTTATGCAAAGAATGATTAGGAGTGGAATGCACAAATACAAGGAGTAGTTGAAGCCAATAATGTAAATGTTTTTGACGGGGAGCTACATAAGGACATGCAGAAGAAAGGAGTAGAAGGATATAATGACATGATTAAGTGAAGTCACCTGGGAGAAGACACATATGGAAAGTAGATACTGACATACACCGGTTGGACCAAATGGCCTAGTTCTATCATATACACTTGACACAAATCAGACATTTGGCAGAAACAGATGGTTGAAATCACCCTGCTGACTCACCAAATTATTTCCATGCATGATTGTTGTCAGTTCCACCAGCCCAAATAAGTTCTAAAGCCAGCTAGCAGCACTGCTGACAGACCAGAAACAGTCACTTCCAGACCTCATGCTGTGAGTTCTGTAATGATTTAGATTGATTTTGTAGTGTAGAACAATGCTAACAGTTATATCCCTGCTGTGAAAAGGAGCTGGGTTCTATGAAATTGTAATTGAAATTGTAGATTAGCCCCACTTCTGGGCTAGAAAGTGGATCCTGAGTCCATGCCGGTAAACAACAAACCCCAGGATGGGATTTTTCCAGCAGCATCCAATGAAGAGGGCACCATTAGAACCGCTGACCAATTCAGGATGGCATTGTACCTCTGTCAGTGACTCTGGAGCAAAGAAAGGGCTGGTACCTCAACTTCCTGACAGCACCATTGATCAATGTGACCTTATTGGAGGGAGAAGAAGAAATCCCCTCTATGCTGAAGCATCCTTGAAGGTAGGGTAAACCAGGGAGAGTGATCAGAGGGGCGAACCCTCCAGAACTAGTGTTGGAGATGTAGGCAGTGGCCATTGCAATTGGACTTCCCTCATGTTTCATGAAGTGGCTAAAAAGGAAGGCTGTCCCCACCATGAGGCCAGCTCAACACAGCTGGTATCCTCTGTACATGGCAAGTCCTGTAATGAAGACAGTAAAATACTGTTGGAGGTACAAGGTGGGGGTGGTACACAGTAGGTGATGTTGCCATGGTTGTCAGCCTCTAGTTTCTGGACTTCTGGTAAAACTCAGCATGGGCTTTAGTCAAGGATAATAAGGATTAAAAAAAATTACTTCACCTCCTGAGGGACACTCACAAAAATCAAATTTCCAAAGGCAACTTACAAAATTTATCTTAAAATACCCTTTAATGGGTAATGATGCAACTCAGTCCCTGTAGTGCCCATCAGTCACAGAAGGCTTGAAGAGCAGGGATTACTAGGATGCACTAATAATGAATTTGAAGGACTTGATATATACTGAGAAGCTACATCAAAAATAAATTAGCTGTATCGGGTGATGAAGCAGAGCCAAGTAAGTACTGACCCATCAGTCTCATAACAATTATGAAATATAATGGAATTAGTTATCAGGTATTACCATGAAAATCATCTGCATCATCATAGGCAACCAACATGGATTCAGAAGCAACATTTAATAAGCAACATTTTACCATTTTAGGGAAGAGACATACCAAATAGGCTCTGTACATGGTGTGTCATACAAAGGTCTTGGAAAAGCTTTAAACAACTTTACAGCCAAAAGAAAATTATCTGTATAACTCGATGGGAGAGAGATCCAAGGCAAAACAGTAATTAAGAATCGACTGAAGTCTAGGAAGAAAGTGGGTGTTAAATAATATCCCCTTCCGCACCCAAAGAAAATGCACCCTGTTTCATCACAGAACATTTCTTTGTACCCTTGCAGTTCAGTATCCAGATGTAGCAGCTGTGTAGCATTATCTGCTAGCCCTATCAATGGAATTGATTTTAATACAAAAAACTCAGGTCTCCTCTCATTGTGCGAGTATCTAGATGTTGCAAATTCCTGACATGAAAATCAGAGCAGGTACCTGGTGGCTGCAGCTTGTCTCTTTCTTGTCCTGGCCATCCTCTAACTGTGTATGTGGCACAATGTCCTTGCATGTTCAAATTGGAATCGAGCATGAACGTTGACTGAGTGAATGATATCCCCTTACTGACTCCTTGAGCCCATTAAGGGCTGCTCCAGTTGACGTTCGGACTTGGCCATTTAGACATGGCACATGAAACATGTTTACTGTTTCCCCTGTTGGCACATGCTGCGGGTGTGATGTCGATACAGTGTGCTCTCCATCATGACAAGCTGTTTGCTGGCCTTTTGCACTAAAAAGCAAATACAATTTACAGAGACTGGTAGCCTCCAAGTAAGTGTGCTGTAAGCTAGGAACGCAAGCCAAAAGCCATAATATGTTTCCTGTCTTGATGCATGAGAAGTGTGTATGTCTTGCACACAAAATAATCTGGTAGAAGCACACATCATCGCTGGCCCTGAGCTGCAAAGATAAGTATTGAAAGTGATGTCATGAGGCTGGTGTTTTGCCAATATCAACTTGCTTGGATGAAGGCTGGAGGAGGACAGTGGCCATGGAGCAGGCAGGGACCTTGTGCTCAAGCAAGTGGTGAGTTGCAGCCACCAGGTACCTGCTGTGCTTTCCAGGTCAGAAATTTGCAACATCTAGTTTCTCACTGAATGAAAGGAGACTTGGAAATGATGTAGAAATAAGGTGAGTTTCCATTAATCAGAAAAAAAATTGCATGAATTGAAGTTGTTGGAGCTCAATAATGAGATTCTGAACTAGCCATTTAAAACTTAAGGGAAATCACAAAACCTTTTCTTAACATTGCAATTCTTATTTTTTTGATCCTCCTAACTATGTTGCCTTTGCCCACAGCAGTCGAGAGAGAGGAAAATTCCAGCCATAATTATACAATGTGGCCAATACACTGGGGGATATGTCAGAGAATGGTATGCTTTTAAACTACAGGATGCTTTATCCATCAACAGCCACTGGGACACCAAGGAGACACTCAACAGTGAGAGGTTCACAGATCTGAAGCCCAGCATCAGGCAATTGAGTTTTAATGTTGCTGGGAGAAATTTCCAATGAAGGAGCTAACTAAGAACTTAAAGAAAGTAAATGAGAAGATGATTGGCAATGAAAGGTAAATATGGAGGGAATTTTGATTCCCAAGTGAATCCTGGTCAGAATGCAAGTTAAAATTTAAACAATGTGTTCACTGAATGTTCCCTGTCCTGCAGCCTTCTGAATACAAAGTATCTACTCGGGTGATTCAGGCACCCAAGAACTTGGTGAATAAACGCAAATCAGGCTGCTATGATGCCACTAGGCAGTAAAAAAATTTTAAACGCAAACTGTAAAACCTGGTGGACATACCCAATGGTCAATTTTAAATGAAACTTTGTGGGATCAGAAGGGACAAGAGAGTTCATACAGACCACACAAGAGACAGTCTGGGCCCTGCTACCTTAACCTCCCTGTTCCTTTCCACCCTCCTGAAAGCTACCACCACAATTAGCCTGACTGGCAGATTTTAGGCCACACAGATTTCAGGCCCAAAGCAGGTGAACTATCTGTTGATAATTACTTAGTAGGTGGGACGTGAATGAGGCCAGACACTTGACATAGGCTGAACTATTCCCTGCAACTTCGGGGTTAACCATCTGGTCCTCATGTCCTACCGGCTTCCCACTCAGCACCTCAGATTGTCCCCATAATAGTGATTGAAACAGTGATAATTCAAATGAGTGAAAGGCAAATTTAGGACTGATGTAAAGGAATTCTTTCAAAAAATGATCACTCTGGGATGGATCTCTGTGTAGAACAGTGGAAGCAAAATCTCTGGAACAGTTTAAGAAGCAGTTTGATGTAATAACAGGGACAATAGTTTCTTTTTCTTGATGATTGTGTCCACTTTGGACAAATGGCCTTTCTCAGCTGTATCTATTATGAAAACATCAATGGTGATCTCTCCAGAGACAGTGAGGCAGACTGAATACAGACATCAATGGAATTTGGTAAAATGGGCAGTTTGCATTGCAAAATCTGGATCAAATAGTGCTATGGCTTTGTAAATACAATTATATTTAAAAACTGGTTCAACTAAATGGACCCCTGGAATAGCGTACAAGCTTTAGTGGACCATTGATAGTTTTGCACACCTATTGAGATAATCAAACAAAATTAAATATGAGCCTCAAGTAACTACTACTTGGTCCTTTTGGCAGTGAAAAACAAGACTGAATTTAATCTGACCTAGACTGTTTGACTCATTGTAAAATTTGCCAATGCGTAACCTGTAGAAAATAAAAATGCAAGGGAAAACAAATTAAAGATAGTTTAAATACATAAAATGACTCCTTAGAGTCTGTGCATCTTTTAAGAAAATTACTATTTAAAATTTTCTTGTGGGAATTTTCTCAAATAGCAGCCAGTCTTCAATCAACAATTAATCTTACCTGTTAATGTTTAAACCATTGTTTGCTGCTGCCCTATGTGCACATAATCAATTAGTAATCTTTGAATATTTATTCATCCAAATGCAGTCATTAAACATTCATTGTGACTATATATATATATATCATATATAAAATATATATATGTTATAGACTTTAGAAGTGCTCAATAGTTCGAGAAATAATTTCCTGTCACTTTCTAATGCAGGCTCAACATCTTATCATTGCCTGCTGCGACAATATAAAGCCTCATTTAATCAAGATCCATTTAACACTGAATCAGGCTAACGGGATTAGTTATCCAAGGCTAATTCCACATTAGCTGAAGTGCTGTATCCACGGAGAGTAATCTCCGTCTAACTATAGTGCGTCCACAGGCAGGTTAGCTTAGGTTTGATTGTCAGAGAAAAAAGACCTGTCTGTATTTTCTGTGTTGTCAGCTCAAGTAGGATTGGCAGGAAAGATTTTCTCACACCTCTCTTGCATTAAAATCATTGTTTGGTTTCCAAAGCAAAATTGTATATCTGGCTGACAGAAAATATATGATTTTTAAATTTCAATGCAAATACACAGATTATAAGAAAAGAACAAACATTGTAATGTTGAAAGATGAGGCGCTAACAGAAGCTCAATGAAACTTGTGGAGTAGTATCTCATCTTCCAGTTCAGTACTTTCCTGCACATTCTACTCAACATTAGGCAGGTTTTACTGTACTGACACTAAGATGCAGGGACTACATCCCTGCTAACACCAGTCTTCTGTAACACTTTAATGTTTAGCAGTGCCTTAATTATAGATTCATAGAGCTGTACAGCATAGAAACAAACCCTTCACTCCAACTTTCCATGTTAACCAGATATCCGATATAAATCTAGTCCTATTTTTCAGCTCTTGGCCCATATCCCTCTAAACCCTCCCTATTCATATACCCATCCAGATGCCTTTTAAATGTTCTAATTGTACCAGCCTCCACCACTTCCTTGGCAGCTCATTCTATACACGCACCACCCTCTGCATCAAAAAGTTGTCCCTTAGGTCCCTGTTATATCTTTCTCCTCTCGCCCTAAACCTATGCTCTCTAGTTTTGAACTCCCCCACCCTGGGGAAAAGACCTTGGCTAATCACCCTATCCATGCGCCTCATGATTTTGATGAGACCTGCCCCCATCCACGAAGGAGACTGTACCTTAGAGAATTCATGGCCATGCTGTAGTCCAAGTAACACCAAGTTCAAGCAGTGGCCACTGCTGTGACTAGAGGCAGCCCTGAAAGAAGAAAAGATAATGGAGCCTAGTTTATAGCTAAGCCTGGGATATCAAAGAGACAGGGCCGGGGGTGTGGGGGGTGGGGGTGAGGTGGGGGATGTGGTGGAGATTAAGGCTGCCTTTGACTCGTTGAAGGGGAAGTTTAAAGGGGGAATATGACTTTATGGAGTGGCGTCTCTGGTATGTGCAAGAGACCCCCAAAAGAGGCTCTCACTGGCTTGACTGACACAATGTAGGTGGAGAACAAAAGGAGATCCAAGGAGAAGAGAAGGCTGGAAAGGAGATTTAACACATGTATTCAAAATCATGAGATGTCTGTACAGAGAGGATAGGGAAAAACTGCTCCCACTCATGAAGTGATTGAGAATGAGAGGGCACAGACTCAAAGTAAAACGTAAAAGAAGCAAAGATGATGCGAGGATCATTTTTCATGCAGCATATGTTAAGATCTGGACTGCACCTCCTGAGGCTATGATGGAGGCAAGTTCAACTTTAACGCAGAAAATGGAAATAGAGAGTTATCTGAAAAGTACCATTGTGCAAGGTCATGGGGAGAATACAGGAGAATGGAACTACGTGAAATGTTCATTTGGTGAGCTGATGCACACACGATAGGCTGAGGGGCCTCTGTGCTGTAACAACTCTGTGATCCTGTGAATCCATAAAAGCTGCCAGGCGACCCACCTGCTGTGGGCCTCTACTGGTGCTGGAAGACTTGTGCAGGGGATGGAATGAGGTACTTTAGTCACTAACTTATCTTTAATTGACTCAATAGGCCGAAGAGTGGGTGGGCCATCCAACAAGCCCTATAAGTGGAAGAATGGACAGGGTAAAGCAAGCAAGTATGGGAGGCCATGTTCTAAATTCAGTGAGAAACCCCACACCCACCCCAACCCCCACCCTCTCCTTTAAACAGACCAATGGGGAAACCATCAATAATTTCATATCATAACCATTGATGCAACTTTTTTGAAAAACAATTGTTGGCAATGGCAACGAAGCTGAGATTGCCGTTTATAGCTCCTTTGACTTAACTTTTCCCATTAACGGCTCCTTTTGCACATACCTTCCTTTTCATTCTTTCTATTCCTCCTGACTTTCCTTGCTTTTGTACTTGCACAGATGCTGAAACATGGTCAGACAAACATGGCAGCCTCCTGATTATGTGATGGGGGTGCAAAGCTTAATCCTCACATTTTCTATTGGGTTGCAGATGTGGAAGCTGGTTGTTCGGTGAAGTTGTTGCCCCTCTATGATCAAGCCCCAGCTGCTGCGACCTTTCTAATTGCTAATCTGCAGATTTTGAGATACTGCATCTACCTCTTTCCCAGCATAAACCTTCAACACCTCTGATGAAGGGGCTGCTGATGAGGCACTGCTAGAGCTTCCAGTTTTGGTCTTTCAGCTTTGAAATTCCACTTGCATCTTTAGTCGAATGGGACTGACTCTGATTGGCTAATCCAGTCCTGATATAGTACATTTAGCCTGAGGATGAGGCACTGATCCAAAATAGAAACTCCTGACCTTGGTTTCACCAGTTCACATAAATCACAACATGCAATCCCTTCCGAGATCAGACAGAGTGAGTCAGGCCAATAGGAATATCAAGTTTTGGTTTAAGCAACTGCTAATCAAATTCAGCATGTTTATATTATTTTGCCCCACAATAGCCAAGTTAAAATGGTCTGCCAATATTGTTTAGGCTTGTGAAACACAAAGGCCCTCACAGCAATAAGCAACAGGTACAGCAATGAGAAATTCATTTCATTATAATTCTAGGCTTTCAATAAGTGTTTCTTCATAATCTGCTTGTGTACTGTAAAAATGGCAATAACACAAATTGGCAGATATCTGAAAATGTGGAGTAACTTCAACTTAATTCACTTGTCTGAACACTTTTACCAAACATAATGTTGCTTCTGTAACCAAATCGGTTTCACAATGTTGAGCACAGTGCTTCAAATCCTAATTCATATTCTACCAGCAGTAGCTAATGGCTGTAGGATGATGCCAGCAAATCCAAAATACCACAATATTTAGTTATTTACAAAAGTTCTGCGTTGTTGACCCACTTTTTATGATAAATTTGTAATCCTTATTGTAATCTCGATTTTACTCCATGGCCTATGATAACAGTACAAACGGTTATAGAAATACAGAAACATGACCTCTTCTGTAGGTTTAAAATATGAGCTGTAAACAGGTCCAGTCTGTGACTAATTCTAGCTGACAATGTTCAACACTCAAAATGCGCAAACCATTGGCTTTGCATATATTACACGGTAGAAAGTAAGTTGAAAGCAGGAGATTTCAGTTGGAAAGGGGGTCAATGTGGTCATTTTAATCCACATTACAATGGATATAACAATATTCCAGTACAATGATGGATAGAGCCCCCTCATCTGTTCATGTTATCATTATCAATGCTTAAATCAATACAACTCATCAACACAAGCAGCAATTTTTCAATATTCCTAAAGATCAGGTGCAATTTCAGTCTCCATTCTTCAGAATGATTACTTTAACATAAAAGCGTAACTAAGGAACAGCACAGAGGCAACAATGCAAATTAATGTAAGAACAGTAGGTTATTTTTAAAAGGGAAAACACAGTGCAAAAATAATCACCATTAAATTGTTACTGAAAATAATGATTATCTTTTTGAGCACTCGCTACTAAATTGCATGTTTCTTTATACATCTGGGAAATAGATGTGGATTTTAAACAAAACTATAAAGTAGAATAAAATAAACACAATGAGTGTTTTTCTTCACAAGCGTGTTAACTCAAGGGAAGATAATCAATTTATATTGAACAAAAATTGAGCTTCTCAGACTTTACTGGGAGCCAGGTGTTGTTTTTGCACATGTTGAAACAGCATGATTAGTCAGCAATAGAGCCGATTTCACATTGAAATACAATACATATCTTGCTATCACTATATTATCATAGCAAGGTATATCATACTTTATAACAGGTTGGATATGTTATGATTCATCGTAACTAATGACAGAATATTTTCCTACACTAACAGTCTGAAATTCTGCAAATCTGCTGACGGTGTACATTTTCACCTTTAAATACATAAAGAAATACTCCTGTATAAGAGATGTTGCTGAATGAAAAAGCCTCCCTTTCCCTATGCTTCAGATCTAGTTTCCATTTGTCAAGAGTTGGTCAAGCAGCACCCAAGGAGGATTATCCTTTCTGCTGCCTGAGCAAGTAGTCAGGTATTAAGTCTACCTTAAAATACCCTTTCTGTTTTTGGTATATTGCAACTAAAGTGCACAGTAAAGTTCTTGCTCCTCTACTCAACAATATATCTTAATTCCTACCTCAGAAGAGCACTGGAGGATCAATACAACATTTCCAACTGCCAAACCAACAAGCTTGCATTTGCTTTGACTGAGATTGCCCATTGAGTACCAATTTAAAACCATAACTGAAGTGGTAAAAATACATCTCAACATTATTTATTTTGAATGATAAATTCATCCATCGTACGTCTAATTGCATTTTAACTTATTTTGAAGATTGCTTGACAGAATTAATTATTTTCAGTAAAGAACTCACAATGCAATCGTTTTCATAGGATGATGGAAACATGCAGCACAGGAAACCAATTGGACCATTGTGCCTGAACTGGTTCTTTGAAATACTGTGCTTATTTTTCACCAAAATTTTTAGGTGAACTTATAGTCCAAATATATTTTTGGTAAGGTCGGGTCTACGCTCCAGGGAGTGAACATTAAAAGGACTCATTAAATATGATGCAGTGAACTAGAAAGATATCACAAGGCCCTAGCCACAACATGTCCAGTGGAAGAGGTGTGTGCTGCAGGTAACCCAGGTGAGTAAAGGCCCCTCAGTGTAAATCCTGGTTGGGGTCCAGTCTTGCAGGATCCACTACAGGAGGCTCTGCACATAAAATATTAAATTTAAAAATATAAAGAAGAAAAGATATTTTAATTTAAATGTTGTTTAATTTGCCAATGTGACATTTGATATACTGTATTTCAAGGAAGGTCCTATAGAAGCTAACTCCAGTTTTAACACTGATTCTGATTGGTTGAATGCTTCACTTAAAGCCTTTTCACTTAAAGTTGCAATTATTCAGGAATGCAACCGCACTTTAAATGACAACATCCTGTAGTAGTATCAAGTTTACACACAGATGATTGAACATTGACAAGTTTTATTAAACATAACAACACCGTTAATGAGGGAGAGTAGCAGAGAGCCTGTCCATAACCTTACCTACTGAGGTCACAGTTCCATCTTGTTCTAACACATTAATGACATATGCCCTTGCACAAATGCTCTGTATCTACTAATAAAGATATTTTTTATCCTTCGCACCACAACAATGTTTATAGAGAAATTGATGACATTAAATCACTTTCCATTCGATCATCTTCTTCACACTTTACAAAGGTGATCATCTCTCAAATTCAAGTTTAGGCTACTTGCTCCTGTTTGCACCATCACGTAATGTCAGTTTGTAGGACAGTGATGGAAACTAAACTTGGGATTTGACTGATACCTTAGCACAAATTGGAGGTGGACCTTTGTCCTTTTGTCTCTTCTCTGTAGAGATTCAAGTGCATAAGTTCATCTCACCTTGGACTGCTATCATTCCTCCTGCAGCAAAACGTTTAAAGTGATATTCAGTTTGTTCTGAAACTGATTTGAGACTGTGTGAAATAGATGCCAGAGGTACTAAAGGGTTCCATTCCCGAAGTAAATTCTCATCTTGACAGTACAAAAAAAAATGGTAGCACATACTCCTAGAGTGAGAGATGCTAAATGATGGCCTGCAGGCGGCAGTTTTATGGTTTGAATTTTTAGAACTATATTTATCTCATAAAATATGCAGTATGACTTCTTAAAGCAATTTATTCATGTTACGCATATTTTTTAAGTATTAACAATTTAGGTGCTATAAATTGTGAGGTCATGTTTAAAGACCTTATTTCACTGTGACAATATTCAAGTTGAGACCTTCTAAAACTTGGTTAGATCATTGTAAATAATGGGATTTTCCTTCTCAAATTGTAATCAGTTCCAGTTGAGTTCCGGATCAAACAATCTGCAAAGGACTTGGAACAGCACCTGGCAGAATTTGAAGAGAATAAAATGAAATATAGTACAGCAATCAGCCAAACAAGACTTTTTTTGGAAATCTGTTTCAAGTATAAGTATGTTTAATTGATTGCATTGCAAAAATGATGTATTATACTTTATTTGCAGCCTCAGAGGAAGACGCTCTATTTGACAATGTTTTTAAATGACGGTACATAAGGGGGTTACATTCATGAAAGTTTGTTCAAATTTTTGAATTTAACACCATGTGTCTAGGCTGTTGTTACTTATGTTTTCTGCATAACCCTGTTTCCTTCTGGGTCATGATGTTGTTGTTTAGAAGTTATGATAGGGAATTGCTGGAAGCTTCAATATTTTTAGGTCTCAAGACAGAGTTTGTCAGAAACATGCAGAGGCAACATTGAGGCATCAGAGAAAGTAAACAACCCTCCAAACATTTCATCTATTCAACTCTTCAAGGACCACCTTGACCTGCCTTTTGCAGGGTGTGCAGATTAAGCATTGAATTTAGCAGCTAACTCAGAATCCATTCAACCAGACTGAATATAAGTCACCCTTGATCTCAAAGATCTGCTGAAGAAAGATATTCCTTGATATTGTGCTGGAAATAATTTGTAACCAAAGTTTTTATGCAATTTTATGAATGTGAATGGTAATGGTAAATGGTCAATGGTAAATGTCAATGGTAAAAAAAGTCAATGGTAAAAATTACAAAACTGAAATCAAACTTAATTCAACTCACTTGAAAGAATTTGTCAGTGGCACACAATTCCCAATGGCAGAACCATTTTTCCTGTTTCCCACACGAGTACAAATCAAATTTAATGTGCTGGCAGTGTGCACGGGAACCATGCAATTCCACAGTGGGGATTCTTTTCAGTTGTGTAACCCACCATCAGTCAACAATGCTGCCGTCATGGGGGTTGGTGGGGGAGGAGGGCGGGGGGGGCGGTAGGTGGGGGAGTTGCGTAATAGGTGAGTCTCTTGGTCAAAAAGGGAGGCTCTTCATCAGGCTCAAAATCTTCCACCCAACTCCATTGCTGTTGACATAGGACTTGAGAACAAAAATTTCACTTATAAATATTTCATGTTATGTTGATTTCACGTTATTCATGTGTACTTCATTGTTAACCACTGAGACTAGTTTAGTAAGAAAATTACGAGGTATACTGGCAAGACTCATGGTTGGAACATATTGATAGTTGCAGGGGAGTTAAGGACTCACCCACAGTTGGAACAAGCCCACACTGAGCTGTCTCCTTGCAGGTCCAATGTTGCTCTGAATCCTAGACTACAGCTGACTCCCTGTCACAAGCTCCTCATCTTGCCTGTTTCTCCAGGTGGTACTGATTGCCTGCCTCAAAGCCATTCCTCTCGAACTTGAAGGTTCATTGACCTGCCTTTCTACGTTTGTCATTGACATTGTCTGAGATAATTCTTAGCAATTGAAATGGTGTAGATGATCACAAGGCCCTGTAGCACTTTGTTGGCCAATGCCCTGAGATGGACCTACATCTGGACAATAATGACCCTGCCTCATTTCCTACTCTTATAGTTTATTCACAGAAACCCTACAAGGTGGAAGCAGGCCATTCAGCCCATCGAGTCCACACCAACCCTCTGAAGGGCATCCCACCCAGAGCCATCACCCCTACCCTATCCCTGTAACCTTGCACATCCTGAGGTTAATGCACATAGCCTGCACATCCCTGGACACTATGGGCAATTTAGCATGGCCAGTCCACCTAACCTGCACATCTTTGGACTGTGGGAGGAAACCGGAGTAATGGATGAAAAATGCGCAGACACACTTTGCAAACTCCACACAGACAGTTGCCCGAGGGTGGAAGCAAACCCGTGTCCCTGGCACTGTGAGGAAGCAGTGCTAACCACTGAGCCACTGTGCCACTCCTCATCCTGTCTCCCCCATCACACCCAGAAATGCTAGGTCCTTCCTACTTCACTATTTGATGCCCCTGGCCCCACTTTCTGTCCTCTCTTGGGTCTCTCTTCTACCCTTCCATGAGAGTACAAAGCTGCCTGATGCACAGCACCATTAAACAATAGGGAGCAAAGTGCCATGAGAATTATACATGCCACCGATTTTACCTTGACGTTGGAACTTTTTTTTAGAAGTTACTTACCATGAATAATCATTAGTATAAAATGTATTAAAATATGAATTGGTTGCTGGTTTGAGGCTCCACACACTGTAAATACACCACTGATTTAATCTCTGTATCTTAACTTGCTATTGGGGAATTGAGATTTCAAATCCCACCTAATTGATCACTCCACATTTCACGTTCATCAAACTCATTCCACTGACTACCACAACTATAGCAGAAACCTACACAAAAGCTGCAGGCTACATTTTAGAATGACATACAGGGAATTGCTCAGAAAGAAGAAAGGCCCACTACTTTGGTTTTAAGATGGGGCTGAGAATTACAAGTACAGACCACAAAGGCAGCTGATGTGCAGATGCAAATTTCCACAATCTGTAAATGTCAAGAATCTTTCTTTTGCATTGCTAACAGCAGTGACCAGCAGAGCAAATCATGTTTCTAGTATCTTCTGGTATTTGAAACCTTAGGGGTCGTTAACACCGAAGAATTTGAAGACCTCTGCTCTGCTGTCTCAGAGTGCAACATTGCCATGACAGCCTTCCTAATGAACTGTTTGAATCAAATTGTTGAATGAGCGTCACTTTTTTGAGCCTGTTTTTTTCCACAAACTGGATCAATGCAGCCTCAAGCACCTTTTGCCACTGTCACATCTTATTCCCAAAACGAATTCAAGTCTCAAAGATTAAAAAGCCATGTTTTAACCCATTGGACTATTGTTATTCATTAGTATAACTGAAGTTCAGCGTATCTACTTAATTGCATAATCATCAGGAGATTACCCTTAAATATAAATGACAAATAAAAATCCAAGTATCTGCTTCTCATTTTCTCCAAATGTTCCTAAAATCTTGATTTGTTTTCAATCCTGATGATTGATGAAGGGTTTCAGACCTGAGTTATTAAACTGTCTTTATCTTTCAAGCTTTTGACTGATGTTTCTAGTGTTTGCAATTTTGTTCCCCTTTTACTGATCATGGGGATCTCGATAAGTGAGTAAATGTGCAAATTTTGTGTTGGTGACCAGGCTAAAAGCAAAGGTGCAAGGTTATTGTACTGATTGTCAGCAAAGTGGCCCTCATTGAATATAAGTTCCCATATTGGAGCTGTTAAACTGGTCCAATCGGGGAGTCCTGGCTGACATATAAACAGGAGTGTCAAAGGTTCTATTCACTCTGACAGCTGGCTTTGAGGAAGCTGGACCAGTGTCAAGTACTGTGCATATGTAAATAAAAGGGATACAGGCCTCTGTGGAGTTACTTCAGTGGTGATGAGAGAAAAAAATGCCCCCAAAGAAATTCACTCACAATAATCTTTTTTGAGTTGGGGTAAGTATTTTTGGATAAATGTTGTTATTTGAGAAGCTTGACTCATTTGAGTTCATTTGATCCTGCTGTTGAAAACTGGGTCCAGTATGTGGAAAGAATGCATTTTTTTTCCAGGCAAATGACATTCAGGCAGATGAAAAGCAATGAGTAATTCTCCTGACAGCTTGTGGGTCAGTAGCTTTTTTGGTTCTTAGGAACATTACATTTCCTGAGGCACCAGATATTAAAACTTTTCAAGGTTTTAGTTAAGGAATATTTTGACCCATGCCTCTTTTTAATTCTGAGACATAATCAGTTTCACTTGGCAATTTGAGAACCAGGGAATCCATGTCAGGATTTTTGATGAGGTTAAGGTGACTGGTAGAGGCATTGTAATGCGAGGTTAGCTCCCATAACGTACAAAGATAGGTAGGTAAAGTGGTCCTGAACAAGTACATGGACCATATGAAAGTTGCACACTCACAAGTGAGGAAGGAGCAAAACATCCCTGGCCCCACAGAACAGCTAGAAAGGCTGTCAGAACACATGGGTTCTTTCCCTCTGTGTAGCTGTGAAGAAACATCGATCTGAGATGGACACAGTGGATATCGCACCCCTGATGCCTTTACTACCTGAAGAAGAATGGTAAATTTCTTTTGAGATGTTCTGGGTACAAGAAGCGGACTACAATCTGGTACACGTCGCCCTTATTCATGGTTTAGTCGGAGGAACTGGACCCAGTGTGAAAATGCCCCAGGAGAGGCTCCCTGTAAAAGAACAGGCCTAGTCCCCAGACCTAGAAGAGGGAGATGTAGTGATTGTAATGAGGTCAGCCAGATGGCCCTCATAGAATATGAGCTCCCTGATTAGGGCTGTTAATCTGGTCTGATCAGGCAGCCCTGGCTGACATATAAACAGGAGTGTCTGTGGTTCTGTTCACTCAGGGCTAGCACTGAGGAAGCTGGATCAGTATTAAGTACCATGCCCGTGTACATGAAAGGTGAGTTGGTGACGGGATACCAGTCTGTGGAGTTATTTCACTTATAGCCTTCAATGCTTAATTGTTGATGTCTATATCTTGAAGATATCCAGGTTTTTTTTTGCTTTTAATCAGTGATGTACAATAACAGTACGATAAATCTCTGCAAGGTAACAAAAAGTGGATTTCTTTGTCCTCGCCTGTTGCCAGCACATATCAGAAAATAATAGATCGACTGATCTATTTGAACAAGAATTTGTTCCTGCTTGCCAGTTACCTGACACGCTGAAGCTGGTAACTCCATGCTGGGTTACAGTTCCACAGATGGCAGTCACATCTCAGGGTCCTTGATGCTAAATGTTGTCTTTATTCAGTCAAAGTACTGGGAGGAATGAAAACAATGAAGGCTAATTCTGCCCACTGGTGCACACTTCCAGCTGCAAGGTGAACAGCTCCATATTGCCCAAGTTAATCTGGCCTAAATTGTCATAGCACTTTCACAGAATTCTGGTTTGGTTTGCTAGTTCAGCAATGATTGGGGATCAAACAGCAATGTTTTGCTTTTAGCTATACATACCACAAAAATTTCATCAGCTTATGAGAGCAACTTTGTTTAATCTATTACCTTCAATAAACATCTTTAAATTTCTAAAGGAGACACAGTTAAAACATGACTGATCAAGAACTCCAAGTAGCGGCTGGATTTTTATTTTGGGTCAAGATCCCTTATCACATTGATGTCAAATATCTGACATCCTGGTAGGGTTGGTGGGTTCACTTACCATCCTTTGGACTCCAAAAATAGTAGGCCAACAGAAACACCACTGTCTGAGTTGGGAGATGCCAAAGACACGAGAGAAACTGGGATGCTGTCATTCGAGCAAAGGAGACCCTAATCAAAGGCAAAATGACATTCTCTCTAATTGCTACCTTGATATATGATTGCCTTTCATCCTTCCTTACCTATTTGCAGCCTCCAAAATGCTTATACCAATGAACAAAAAAGCTTAATGCCAATAGATTTGTACAGTTATGATGGGAAAGGTTTATGTAAGATGTGATTGGTAGGGCAGCATTTTCGACAAACAAGGTAATGATGTCAATCTGCCTATCACAACAATTTTGTTTGAAAAAATTTTAAATTAATAAACAGGAACAATTTGTTGAGACCAGGTATAACGGCAAACTGGAATGTGAATTGAGAAGTGACAGCATGCGCTGTGTTGTTCTGCAGGGTGAGTTTATTCAGAAGGTCCCCACTGAAATCGCACCACTTCAAAGTGTATTCTGTCCACCTTTTGCCCAAACTGGAGAGCAATAATAAACAGGGATTGTAATTCACCCAAAGTCAACTGAGATAGTCAAAGTATAATGGGCAGAGAAAGTAAAAGTTTCTTAAAAATGTTTGTCAGAATTTTCCAGATATGCATGTTTCCACTCCAACAAGGAAGGGGGCATTCCTGGATATGGTTCTGGTGAATGAATTGAATCAAGTGGCAATACAGGAACATTTAAGAGGTAGTGACTTCATATGATGAGGTTTATATCTTCCAAGACAATGGACAAGGTGCGATTCAAAGTAAAATAAATGAGAGGGCTAATTTCCATTGGATGTGTATAGATCAGGCCCAGGTAAATTGGAGTCAAATATTGGCAGGCAAAACTCTAATGGAACAATGATCTGCTTTAGAAAGCAGATAATTTTGATACAGCCACAGCACCTTCTTGTGAGAAGGAATGATAGGACAAACAAAGTCAGAGCTCCCAAGATGACAAAGATAGGGAGTAAGATATAGTAGAAAAAGGCTCAGAGATAGCAAGACTGCTGATGCTAGAGTCAGAGATAACACAGTGTGGAGCTGGAGGAACACAGCAGGCCAGGCAGCATCAGAGGAGCAGGAAAGCTGACATTTCAGGTCGGGGCCCTTTCTGAAACGTCAGCTCTCTTGCTCTCTGATGTTGCCTGGCCTGCTGTGTTTCTCCAGCTCCACATTGAGTCGTAGCAGAAAAAGGCTTCCTTCTTTTCTCTCTCCAGTCAACCAGCAAGATTTTTCTTACTATTTTAATGCTCTCTCCATCTGTAGGAGACAGAAATTTCAAAGGATAAATTCAATTCCAAAGCTATGTTCCTGACTGAATAACCAATCCAATCATTGAAATCTTTAAATTGAAAATATTGAGACCATTAACATCAGCCTGAAGACAGATGAGGTACCTAGCTACTTCCTATATCCACGTACTTTGTATGGAAGTCAACCTCACCGTGTGCGTGTGTGTGTATATATTTTATTATTTGACTTAGATCAAAGAAAATTACAGCGCAGGAACAGGACCTTCAGCTCTCCAAGCCTGCACCAACATGCTGCCCGTCACAACTAAAACCCCCTACTCTTCTGGGGACTGTATCCCTCTATTCCCATCCTATTCATGTATTTGTCAAGACGCCCTTTAAAAGTCACTATTGTATCTGCTTCCACTACCTCCACCGGCAGCAAGTTCCAGGTACCCACCACCCTCTGTGTTTAAAAAAAATACTTGCCTTGTACATCACCTTTAAACCTTGCCCCTTGCACCTTAAACATATGCCCTCTGGTAACTGACTCTTCCACCCTGGGAAAAAGCTTCTGATTGTCCAGTCTGTCCATGCCCTTCATAATCTTGTAGACCTCTATCAGGTCGCCCCTCAACCTCCGTTGCTCCAGTGAGAACAACCCAAGTTTTTACAACCTCTCCTCATAGCTAATGCCTACAGGTAACATCCTGGTAAATCTTTTCCGTACCCTCTCCAAAGCCACCACATCCTTCTAGTAGTGTGGCTACCAGAATTGAACACAATATTCAAAACGTAACCCAACTAAGGTTCTATAATATATGGAAAAGAAAAGGCAATGCAGTGCTATATAGAAATGCAATGTAGATGCAATGATGATACATAGAATAGATGCAATGATACATACAATAATAGAATGATAGAACATAAAATAATAGAATGATAGAACATACAATAATAGAATGATAGATGCAATGATACTTAAAATAATAAAATGATGTATACAATTGCACCTTAGAGAGAGAAAACCATCGTGGCACGATATGCTTAAGATAGCCTACAAGGATGAGATGATATATACAATTGTACACTTAGAGGAAAATAATGGTGGCATAATATAAGTAGGATAGGCAAACCATGTGACACGAAAGGAGAGGATACAGAAACCATTGTGGCAGGAGTGATGCAGGAATGCAGGAGAAGATAACACGGACTGGTACAGAGATAATATGGGCTGGTACAGAGATAATACGGCTGGTACAATTGGTCATACTGATAATCTTAGAATAACATGAGGATAAAGAAAAGGTATAAAGAAGAAGCAGCCCTGAGAGGTGCAGGCGATCAGGAAACTACTTTCTGATTGTCACAGCTTTTGTTTGCAAATTAAAGTTTACTTTCTTGAAGAATTCTCTACATCTCCTGATGATTCTCCACGACAAAAGCTGCAACATTACCTGCCAATTTTTAAACTCAATGCCCCTGCCGATGAAGGTGAACATGCCATATGTCTTGTTGATGATCTTCTCCATCTGTGTTGCCACTTTCAGTGACCCATGTACCTGTATACACAGATCCCTCTGCCTATCAGTACTCTTAAGGGTTCTGCCATTTACTGTATATTTTCCATCTGGATTAGACCTTCTAAAATGCATTACCTCACATTTTTTCACATTAAGCTCCATCTGCAATCTCACTGCCCAAGTCACCAATCAATGTGTATCTAGCTGTATTGTCTGATGGTCCTCATCACTATCCACAATTCCACCAACCTTTGTGTCATCGGCAAACTTACTAATCAGACCAGTTACATTTTCCTTCAAATCAATTATATATTACAAATAGAAAAGGTCCCAACACTGATCCCTGAGTCACAGCCACTAGTCACAGCCCTCCGTTCAGAAATGCACCCATCCACTGCTACCCTCTGTCTTCTGTGACTGAGCCAGTTTTTTTATCCATTTTGCAAGTTCACCTCTGACCCCGTGCGACTTTCCCTTCAGTATCAGCTTGCCTTGAGGGACCTTGTCAAAGGCCTTACTGAAGTCCATGTGGACGACATCCACTGTCCTATCCTCATCGATCATCTTTGTTACTTCCTCAAAAAACTCAACCAAGTTAATGAGACATGACCTCCACTTAACAAGACCATGTTGCCTCTCGCTAATACACCCTCTGATTTCCAACTGGGAGGAAATCCTATCTCAAAGAATCCTTTCCAATAATTTCCCTGCCACTGACATAAGGTTCACCGGCCTGAATTTAGTTGGATTATCCTTGCCACCTTTCTTAAACAAAGGTACAACACTGGCTATTCTCCAACCCTCTGGGACCTCCCCTGGAGCCTGTGAGGATACAAAGATTTCCCTCAAGCCCTCAGCAATTTCCTCCCTTGCCTCTCTCAGTATTCTCGGGTATATCCCAGCTGGCCCTGGGAACTTGTCTACCTTAATGTTTTTCGAGACCCCAAAACCTCTTCCCTTTTGATCTCAACATGACCCAAACTATCTACACACCCTTCCCCCTGCTCATCAGCCACCAGTCCTTCTCTATGGTGAATACTGACGCACTTGACAACAGCCCCTCCACAAACTTACTTTTGGAAGCAGTGACTGCACTGATGCAGATCTGCCCAACATCAGCCAATCAGCGTCATCACTCTGCTTCAATCAGTTTAATTATAATAAGGCAAGCCCCTTTTTTGTGAAACTCAAACTCCTCTGATTTCTTATTGTGTGATCATGGCATGTAAACAGTTGAGTTCTCAGTAAGTTGCCAAGTATAATTTTTGAAAATAAAAAATAACTCCTGTTTTGGACAGACAAGGAGAGGCAAATAGGGGCACTGTTTGACCCATCCTCAACTGGTCGTAACAAAGAAAGAAAGCATTCCCATTGGCAGAGGGGTCGAGATCCTGAGGATGTTGATTGAAGGCAAAAGACAAAGAACTACAAAAACTGAACATGAAGAATGAGGGTTTTTATGTACTGAGCAGTTAAGATCTGGAATGTCTTTCCTGAAACTATAATGGAGACAAATTCGATGGTGGCTTTCAAAAAGGAATAAGATAATTAGCCAAAGAGACAAAAAAAAGTTATAGTGAAAGGGGTGGGGTAGGCCCAGTTGAATTGCTCTTACAGAAAGCTGGCAGGGATATATAAAACTGATCTCTTGAGTTGTAACCATTTGATTCTCTGACAAGAAAACTAGACAAAATTCAGCAATGTCACTGTAAGAAGACACTTTGCTTTTTCAGTTAGATCTGAGCCGGCATTAGTTCAAGCTGATTTGTTTGAAATGCTGGTTATCCAAAAAAAAATTAATATGGAGATTTTATATATTCGCGACCTGGGGGTTTAAGAATGCATTGTACCTCCGTTGATTGAAGCCAGTTTAATAGGGAATCAGAAAACTAAAATTGTAGCAGAATTAATTAGCTGTTTTATGCCTGAAATAACTCCACAGAGGCCGCTATCCTGTTGTCAAGTCACCCTTTATTTGCACGTGGAAAGTCCAGCCCCCTCAGAGCCAACTTTGAGTAAACAGGATGTCTGACACTCCTGTCCTTACCTGTCAATCATGGCAATCCCTGATTGGGGCTGTTAATCTGGTATAATCAAGGGACTCATATTCCGAGATCCACCTGGCTGACCTCATTATAATCCATACATTCCTCCCCCTCTGAATCCAATGACATAGGCGTTTGTTTTGTAGCTTCTCCTGGTGTGTTTTAGAACCAGATCAGGTCTTCCAAGTCTATCTCTGATACAGGCAGCATGTAACTTATCATTGCTTGCTTCTTGCACCCAGAGCATCTGGGAAGACATTTATTCTCTTTTTCAGGCAGCAACGGTATCGAGGCAGCGAGAACCAGTGTGCCTACCACAGACTTCCCTTCAATGCTTGACAGAACAGGAGCACCCATGGATTCCAGAACAGTCAGAAAGGCTGCCAAAGTGACGGGCATCTTTTTGTTCCTGCACTGTTTGAGAGTTTGCATCTTTCATATGGTCCACCTGCTTGTTCAGGACTATCACACTTTATACGTCACTGGATCCTGCATCAACCATGCCTCTTATTCATGCTGGACCATTTCAATTGTCCCTAGGCCAAACTTCATCCCCTGGAGTAAACTACCTCTCTTGCTTAATGGTGTCTTCTGTCTGGCATTGGCATTCTTGATGCCATATCACCTCCCCATCCAACCCCAGAGTCTGGGAAGATCAGATTTAACCTGGTTCAGAATCGTCTCCCCATTAGCAACACTGCTGGAGCTATCCCTATAATTCCATAAGATGGGTTCCTACAGTCAAACAGGAACTGGGACAGTTTGGTATCTAGTGAAGCTGTAGGCTGTTTCTTTAAGCCTGCCTTCAACACTTCCACTGCTCTTTCTGCCAGACCATTGGATAATGGATGGGACAGAGCTGTCCTTATGTGTCAAATACTATTCAAGTTTTGGAAATACTCAAATTCCCTGCTGGTAAAAAATGGTCTGTTATCTGTTACCAACAATTCCAGGATTCTACGTAATGCAAAAATTGCACACCGTTTTTCTATCGTTGTCCCTGTGTTTGACAAATGCATTCTCTGCATGTTGACTCATTTAGAGTGGATATCCATAATGACTAAGGACACTGAGCCCATGAAGGTACCTGCGTAGTTGATGTGTAACTGAGTCCAAGGTTTACCTGACCTTTCCAACAAATGTGGGGGAGCTGTGGCCAGTAATTTTTGTCCTTGTCGGCACTCTGGGCACTGCTTCACCAACGTGGCTATGTCTGCATCCAATCCTGGCCACCGGACATAACATCTTGTCCACATCTTAATTTTAGAAGACGCTGGTGAAGTTCAGCCAGTATCTGCCAGTGACTTTTGCTTGGGACAGTTAGCCTTGCTCCCCATAATAAAATGCTGTCCTCTACTGTGATCCAGTTTCTCAAGGTCCAACAAAGTTTCAATTTTGGTCGTGAAGGCCCTTTTGATTCCCCCTATCACCACGAATGGTCTTTTTTTGGCGGGACCAGATTTTTCTGTGTCCAAAGTCTGATTATCAGCAGTGACTGGAAGTGTGTCCAGAAATGTGATACCATTATTGACTCTTGCAGTGCTGGTACCACCGGTTGTGTATCTACCAGTGAGAGGCAGCCCAATGCATCCGCACTCGCCACTTAGTCTCCTGGATGGCGTTCAATTTATAACTTATATGCATTTAGTACTAGAGCTGACCACTGAATTCAGCCTGAAGCTATGGGTGGCACTGCCTTGTCCTCTTTAAATAGACACGGCAGGGAATTGTTGTCCTTTATTATTATAAATTTACATCTTTAAAAGTGTTGGTGGAACTTTCTGACTCCAAATATGACTGCCAAACATTCCTTCTTTATCTGGGTGTATTATACACTGCATTAGCCAAATGCCTAAACACATAAGCTATTGGGCATTCGTCTCCATTAGGCCACTGATGAGCTAATGCTATCGTGATGCCATCTGGGGAGGCATTACATGTCAATACCAGATCCCGCTTGGAATCATAGTGTGCCAATACCTTAAGGAATGATAGCTGTTTCTTCACTTTCCTGAAAGCTATGGCATGGCTACGTGACCATTTCCAAGGCTGACCCTTTTAAGAGTTGGTGCAAAGGTGCCAGGATGGATGCCAGGTTGTGTATGAACTTTCCGTAATAATTCACCAGCCCATGGAAAGACCTAAGCTCCAGTACTGACGTGGGACCCAGGGAGTGGGACCATTGATTGCCCTTACTTTATCTTCCAACAGGTGTAATTCAGTCTTGTTGACTCTGAGGCCCAAGTAGGTCAGTTGGGGTGCCTGGAACATACATTTTTCCCTCCTTAGGCACGTACCCACCTGGGGGAAAAGCCTAAGGGCTGTATCCACATTCTCTAAGTGATCCATATTGGTCTTCCCTGCTATAAGCACATTATTTATATAAATGGCGACCCGTGAAATGTTCTCCATTATCCGCTGAAAAATTGCACAGACTGATGATATTCCAAATGGCAGTACTGTGTATTGATACAAACTCTTATGGGTATTAATTGTAACGTACTTCTTGGAATCCTCATCTAACCACAATTGCAAGTACACATGGCTCATGTCCAGCTTTGTGAAGGACAGCGCCCCCCTCCCGCCAGCATTGCATACAAATCCTCTTTGTGAAGGATTGGATATTTGTCCAGCTGTGAAAAGTGGTTTACCATTTGTATAAAATTACCAGAAAGGCAAACTGACCCGTCAGGCTTCACAATTAGTCCTGAAGAAGAGTAAACATTGACTGCTCCTTTCCTCCAGATGCTGCCTGGCCTGCTGTGTTATTCCAGACTCCTGTTTGTCTACCTGGGATTCCAGCATCTACAGCTTTTTTTTCCCCTCTTCACAATAAGTATGACTGCTGTCCAATCCACAAACTGGACTGGTTTGATGATTCCCTCACTTTCCAGCATTCTGATTTCTGCATCTACTTTTGCCTGTAAGACAGATGGCACTGGGTGGGCCTTGCAGAATCATGGAATTACTTCCTGGTCAACGTGAAAATTGGCCTTGGCACCTGTGATAGTTCTTAGACCTTCTTGAAAAATTTCCGGGTATTTAATTAGGTAACTGAGGCAGCCATTTTCTAATTGCAAAACATTTAACCAATCTAGGTAAATCTTTCCCAACCAATTTTGCCCCATTAAGCTTTGACCTAAGCCTTTTACTATAATCAATGGTAAGTGAACCGGCTGTTTGTCATAAGAGACCGGAACTGAAGTTGTTCCCTTAATCTGTAAAGGTTCCCTGGTGTACGTTCTCAGTCTAGCCACGGTCATGCACAAACTTAAGGATTGGAGTCCAGAGTGAATTTTGTTAAAGGCTGGTTCTCCAATCACAAATGGCCTCACCAGTATCGACCTCCATTAAGATTGGGTGACCATTTAACTAGACATTTATTTCGACTGGCTCTGATTTTGATTTTGCTAAGTAATTTAAAATTCTAAATCAGATGTAGGTGGACTTTCCAGGGTGTGCATTCTCCTGGATACCGGCTTATGAATTCTTCTACTCAATTTAGGTCTAGTGGGACTCTTGCTGTCTCAAGTCTACATACCTACAGCGACTACAACGGCTTGCAGGCCCAGATGCTGATAAAATTTTAACTGCTTGGTCGAGGCTTGGCTTTGTTTTGGGGTATTGCTGTGGGCTGACCTAGGGTCCCTCTGTTCAGGGTTTGTCCTGAGTGAGGCTGTAAAATTGCCTTCACTCAATTAGTGTTCCCCAAGCTCAGTCGGACTGGCGAGGGTGTCCACTTCCATCAGAATATCATGCACCTCACATGCTCCACTTGCCTTATTTTCTAGTGGTTAAAGCCAGTTGTATCAAATGTTTGAAGTACTATTGGGCTTCAGCTAGTTGGTGCTTTTACATGGTTACATCATTAATCCCACATACCAAACGGTTTCTGAGCATCTCATTAAGGGTTAAACCAAAGTCACATGTCTCCACCAATCAGCTAAATCCACTCAAAAATCCTGATATGGATCCCCTGGTACCCGAGTAAAACCAACAATGTCTCAGCATTAGATGGTTAGGGATGTAATATTCCTTAACTAAGTCTGTCAAATCTTGAAAGTTTTTAGTGTCTGGTGCCTCAGTGAAAGTTAGACTCTGAACAACCAAAAAAGCTGCAGGTCAACAAGCTGTCAGGACAATTATTCATTGTTTTTCATCTGCTCCAATATCATTTGCCCGGAAAAAAAATCAACACATTCTTTCCACATATTGGGCCCAGTCTTCGATGGCAGGATTGAACAAGTCAAGCATAACCGTATGATACCAGAAATGCTTACCCTAACTCAAAGATGACTGTTGTGAGCAAATTTCTTCAGAAGTGTGTTTTTCTATCGTCGCCATTGAAATAACTCCAGGGGCCAATATCCAGTCACCAAGTCATCCTTTATTTACACATACGTAGTCCTTGACACTGGTCCAACTCCCTCAGAGGCAGCTCTGAGTGAACAAGACATCTGACACCCCAGTTCATATCTGTCAGTCAGGGCTCCCTAATAGGACTAGATTAACAGCCCCAATCAGGAAACTCATGTTCTATGAAGTCCCGGATGACCTGATTGCAGTCACTACATAGCCATGTTAAGTTTTATGAAATTTTATTGAAATTAAAGATTAACATTTTTGATCTTTCACGGTAGAATAAAGGATCACAATAATGCACACTTCCACAGATCCTTAACTGCCATTGTAATGAGTTTGTTTCCAGAGTACAGTAGGTCCTTTTCATTTCAAAACACAAATGAAATGACTGACACATTTGTCTTGGAACAAATGCGTGACTGCTCTGTAAACAGGGTAAATAAGTTCAAGACCACATTTTAATTTGATTTTATCTTCAGACCTGACAACCAATCAACTGAGCAAACAGGCTCTCTCATTATTGAGGTTAATAGGCGACCTGCCCTTGTGGATTATGGTCTGTGAGCAGCAGCTGGAGCTTTCAGCACACAGTTAAATGACACAGAGGGAAAACACACTGGGAAAAAAAAATCTGCTCCTGACATTATACATAATTTAGAATTCACATAATGTAGTGTTTCTTTTGTGATCAATTATTTTAATTAATGATTATGAGCAAATAACAATGATATTTTAAAACACTCCACACAGTTGTAGCTTTCAACTGTTGAGTTTGTCATGAGCGCAGCTTTTATCTCAAAGTGTTTGGCAAATCTTTTCCTTTGTTTGTGAAACACTTGCATATGATTGTCCATTTATGCCAAATTGTTTTGTGCTGTGAAAGTGCCATTGTGTTGATTTACTTGTCTGGGACCACCATGTTGTTTTTCTTCAGACAGTGTCTCTTTCAGTGAAGTGTTGGTGTTGCCATGGATTTTATTAGAAGAAATAGAGTGCCGAGAAGCTGCTCAAAGTTTTATTCTTAAATACAGCCACGCTTCATTGTTAAATGGTTTACAAGATTGTATATGCAGCAAAATCTTTTTCTAATTTAATTCCAGAATCTCTAGTCATAAAGCTATTCTTAATCTACCAGTTAATTAATGAATGTTTCTAAATTGTTTTGGTTATAGTCAATTATTTCAGGGGGTTCTGTTCTGGTTCTGTTTTCCCAGGAAGAATTATGAAGAATTGATGTAATTAAGAACTCCTATCTCCAGTGTTGAGTTCAGCATTCTGTAACGTTAGAAAATCAATCAACTGGGTGTTACAATGCTCAGAATGGGAAAAAGTGATTTTAAACTGACTTTGACAGAGGAAGCCAAAGGGTGCATCAAGAACAAATGGTCATGTTGAATGAATTAGTAAACACCAGCGAGAGTCTGGTTGACAAGGTCCAAGCTAATGTAGTTCCCATGCTCATCACAGACGTGTTGGTTTAAGCTAAATAATTGGAATCAATAATTGGAACCAAAATTGAAGATACCTGTCTCGTAATAATTTATTAACTGCTATTCAACATCAACATCTTCTAACAAGAAGTGGATTATATCAGGGCTGGTTTATGGAAAGGGTCGTTTTATAGTGTAATCTACCTAGAATACCAAAATCCTGGGACAAAATTCAAGAAAATACACACCTTTACAGAGTAAAGTCAGAAAATGTGAGTTCTGAGGAAGAGTCACTTGACCCAAAACATTAGTTCTGATTTCTCTCCACAGATACGGCCAGACCTGCTGAGCGTTTACTGTTGTGTTTCAGAAAATATGAAGCTGACTTGTAGATGGGATTTGTAATTGTCTAAATGGAAAAAAAGTAGAGCATACAGGTAAGGTGAGCTGGAACAAAATAGAGGAGAAATATTTCTGTTATAATTCAATCCTCTCCCTTGCACTCATGTTCAAATTGAAAAGGACGTTCCTCGACAGAGCTCCGACTCCGAAGAACCAAAACTTAACCTTCTGCTTGAACATCTGACAATGTACTTTTTAGCCAGTCGTGAGACGTGGAACATTATTTATTGTCTATTTGCCACTCTTCATCTCTACAATAGTTGGAAAAAACAGCATGCATAAAAAACATGTAAACAAGGCTGAAGCCATTTGAATTTAACACGTGGCAAAATTGGACAGAAATAAAAGTAAAGCAAATTTAAAACAGTGCAGTATTAAGCTAGCTCTCTTAACTGAAACAATTTTCTTAAACTGAAATAAATAGCACCTCACTTGAAATTTCACACAGACCTTTCTCAGAGGCAGTTAAGCTAAATCTTACAAGTTTTGTTTTTGAAGTGTACAGTTATGCCCATGCATTTAAAAGAGTTTAGTCTCTTCACTGCCATGTAGAACTATTGTTGACCTGAGCAAATTTAGATAATCCACTCATTTCCTTTGTACATGAAATTGCTTTTCTCTAAAAACCCAAATGTTATATAATTGAAATGAGAATTACAGTCAGTGGACAAAGCTCTAAGCTTTCAGTTAGGAGTACAAAATACTGCGCTTTTTAAATATAATTTCTGGAAACTCATTTCATTCAGCAATTGAGCATTGTGTTTGTCTTGTTTACTGCTTCATAGATTGCTTAAATATGCTGAGCAACAATCAACTAACACCCTCAGGATTCAGTTCAAGTATCGTTTTTAGGTTCTATCCAAAGTAACATTGCTTAAAATTTCGACCGGAAATTTGGAGGTATCGTTACCAGAGTCATGCACAAGCTGGTGAGCATTAGAGAGGTTGATGTTAATTTTGCCAGCACTGAAATGAAAGCAAGTGACAATTGCGGAATATCTGGGAAAGAGTGGATGGACACATGTTCAGGGTATAACAAAATGCAAGCCTAGAACAGATATCATTTGGTCCTTTATCACACTATGGTCACAAGAAAGTGAAATGTGATGTCAGGAAGAGCTGTTGAGGACCTTGACAGTGGAGCTGTTTAAGAAAGTGGTAGATAGAATGAAAGACAGTGAACCTTTCTTATTTACTCACTCGTGGGATGTGGGCATCGCTGGCTGGCCAACATTTATTGCCCGCCTGTAGTGGCCATCGAGCAGGTACCATCTTGAACTGCTGCAGTCCATGTGCTGTAGGTTGATCCACAATACCCTTCTGGAGGAATTCCAGGATTTTGACACAGAAGGAATAGCAATATCTTTCTAAGTGAGGATATTGACTGGCTTGGAGGGTAACTTGCAGGTGGTAGCATTGCCATATATCTACTGCCCTTGTCCTTCAAGATGGAAGTGGTCATGGGTTTGGAAGTTGTTGTCTGCAGTTCTTTGATGAATTTCTGCAGTGCATCTTGCAGACAGTACGCGTTGCTGCTACTGAACATCAGTGGGGGAAGAGAGTGGATGTTTGTGGATGTGGTGCTAAGCAAGTGGGCTGCTTTGTCCTGGATGGTGTCAAGCTTCTTCAGTGTTGTTGGAGCCGTACCCATCCAGGAAAGTGGGGAGTATTCCATCATACTCCTGACTTGTGCTTTGCAGATAGTGTACAAGCTCTGGGGAGTCAGAAGTGAGCTACTTGCTGCAGTATTCCTAGCCTCTGGATCTGCTCTTATAACCACAGTGCTTATATGATGAGTCCGGTTAAGTTTCTGGTCAATGACAACCCCAAAATGTTCATAGTTGGGGTGGTTTCAAGAATGGTAATACCATTGAACGTTTCTTATTGGAGATGGTCATTGCCTGGCATTCGTGTGGTGCGAATGTTACTTGTCACTTATCAGCCCAAGCCTGGATATTGTCCAGATCTTGTTACATTTGAACATGCACTTCTTCAGAATCTGAGGAGTTGGGAACGGTGCTGAACATTGTGCAATCATAAGCAAATATCCTCAATTTTGCTCTTATGATAGGGGGAAAGTCATTGACGAAGGAGATGAAGATTGTTGGGCCTTGGATACTACACTGAGGAACTCCTGCAGAGATGTCCTGGAGCTGAGATGATTGACCTCCAATAACCACAACCCTCTTCCTATGTCTCAGATACGACTCCAACGGAGGATTTGGCCCCTCATTCCCATTGATTCCAGTTTTGCTAGGGCTCCTTGATGCCACACTCAGTCAAATGCAGCCTTGATCTCAAGGGCTGTGACCCTCATTTTCACCTCTGGAATTCAGCTCTGTTGTATATGTTTGAACCTATGTGAAAAGAGGTCAGGAACTGAGTGAACAGCCCTATTCATTAATAGAGGGATTGAGTTCAAGAGCCATGAAGTTATGCTCCAGCTATACAAAGCCTGGTTCGGCAACATCTGGAGTATTGTGTCTGGTTCTGGTCGCGTCATTACAGGAAAGATGTGGAGGCATTGAAAAAGGTGCAGAGGAGATTTACCAGGATGTTGCCTGGAATGGAGAGAAGGTCTTACGAGGAAAGGTTGAGAGACCTAGGGCTTTTCTTTATTAGAACAACGAAGGATGAGAGGTGACTTGATAGAGGTGTACAAAATGATCAGAGGTATAGATAGAGTAGACAGCCAGAAACTTTCCCTAGGGTGGAGGTGGCTATTACGAGGGGGATAGTTTTAAAGTGAGTGGAGGTAGATATAGGGAAGACGTCAGAGGTAGGTTCTTTACTCAGAGAGTGGTAGGGGCGTGGAATGCATTGCTGGAGAGGGTATTAGAGTCGGCCTCATCAGGGCCATTTAAGTGGCTATTAAATAGGCATATGGATGACAGTATAAGGTAGGGGTGGAGGTTAGATAGACCTTAGAATTAGGGTAAAAGCTCGGCACAACACTGTGGGCGGAAGGGCCTGTACTGTGCTGCGCTATTCTATGTTCTAAATGGCTGGGTTGGATTTGTCCAGCTTTTTGTGTATAGGACATTTCTAGGCAATTTTCACATTGTCAGAGTAGATGCCAGTGTTGTAGTTGTACTGGAACAGCCTGGCTGTGACATTTTAAATGAGGTTAAATAGCTCCTGCATCTGAACCTCATGATCTTCTCAGACAAATAACCAACTTGGATATGCTGAGATGGTTATTATTGAAGCTGATAATCAACAGTGCGTATTTTCCAAACATGAATGACTGTTTCCCGTTATTGAGAGATCTGCTTGATATAATGCTCAGGCTAGATAAGCAGGAAGAAATTTAAACAAAAAGACTTTAAACTTTTCCAGTTACACATCCTACTTTTGCTTAGAATGTTCAGCCTGGAATTTTATTTCCTCCATTCTTTCCTGTTCACACTGGTATTACACAGTGGAATTCCAATCTGACTGTGAGTGCCTGATTTCCCATTTATGCATGATGTGCATTCCATTCTGGTTGAGGTGAAAACATTTTAATGATGCACATTTATATTGCAATTCATAAATATATTAGGACAGGGCATATATTTAGGAGGAAGTAAAATGCCATTTTAGTGCCACTTTGCAATCTGGTCATAATTCACAGCCAACACTGGTGACTGGTACTTTGGACATACTGGAGGCAAGTCTGAAGAAATATATTTCTCAACCTCTTTTAAAACTGTTTTGAAAATCCACAGAGATTTACATTTGCAACATAATACTACTGTAACAATTCATACTGGAATAACAATTTAAGTGCAAATTGTGTATAATTAAATGAAGGGAAATGAATTTGTAATGAAATGGAAGGAATGACCTCACCACTGGGGTCTACTCTCCTGTACACTCTGCAGTGAATTGCCCTCTAGTATACTGTTTATTCATTTTTTTCTGATTTACTGCTTTTTTATCCTGATAAACTTATATTGATGATGAGGTTACAGAATATAGAAGCAAATTAACCAGTCAGCACATAACACCGAGACAATATGAAAATATACTACTTTAATAGAAATAGCACAATGATCACAAAAGGATGTGTAAAGTATGTGAAATGTGTGGAATTCTGGAATTGTGAGGAAAAGCAGAATAATCACAGATTCTGACTTTTCCAACTTGGATTGTGTTTTCAAAGCTTGTTTGAATACTGTGACAGTAAATTGTGGCATTAACTGTTACAGGTTTGACTCTCGGACTAGGAACTGGGAAGCTGATAGAGAAAAGGAAAACCAAATTATTAGCAGCAATGTCTAGCCTCGTAACAACATTGAACAGTAAATGAAATAACTTTGAGGAATGTCTCTTTCAGAACATAGAACAGTACAGCACAGTACAGGCTCTTCAGCCCACGACGTTGTGCCAACCTATTATCCTACTAAGATCAAAAGTATTTTAAGCATTGAAAGATGCAAACCGCTTTGCATAGCATGGGCGTTTTGCGCTTGTGTGATTTTCACTATGCACAGAGGATTTTAAAACCAACATATCATTCCTGAACAGGGTTGTTGTCGTATACTAGTACTGTTCCTTACTCTGGGCCAGAAGATCCAAATTCAAGCTCCCCCATCCTAGAGGTGTGTCATAACATGTTTGAACAGATTGTCTAAAATAACTATAATTCCTGAAGGTGCCTGAAGTCTTATACTTTCCAAATGTTGATGAACTGCGATACGTAATCTTATACATTTAATTGTTAACAATGTAAACTTCTGATGCACACTTCAGGCAACATCAACCAGCTGTTAGGACTGACAACAATGAAGACTTCAGGCTGATTCAATCTGACTGAATCTGCCTGAAGACCTCACTTTGGTTGGAATCAGCAGGGCTTCTAAATCGATAAGTACATGGTAAGTGCTTACTGAACGAAAGAAAAACTTCATACACTTCATACGATTTTAGAGGCATTTTTGTACTTGCGAAACCTATGATAAAGATAAATAGTTAGCAGTGTATTTGATGTAGGCAGCTGACCAGGATGGGCCATGGTGATGTAATAGATAGTCTACTTCCACTCTTTCTTACATTAATAGGCTTTGCATGTAATTTATGCAATTGAAAACATGGGTAATTTACTGGTGGTGGTTATTAGATGGAGAAAAGATACCACAGATGATTTGGTGATGGGAAAATGCTCAGTTGTATCTAAGAGCATTTCTGGATATAATAAAGGATTGTAAAAATGGTTTTGTAAGTACCAAGCTTTGAATTGAGACTGGCCAGAAAGAGCTGACAACCTCCTATCTCAGGCAAACATTGACTTAAGCTGGTACCTAACCAATTTACTGTTTATCAGTATTCCTGACTAGAAATGTTGCCTAAATAAAATTACTGATTATTCAAACATTTGCTGGCATCTCTTGGTTCAGACTGCTGTCCCAACATTTCTTACATGTAAATTTTCCTCTACTTAATGATTTTAGTGAATAAAGCAGATGTTAATCCAAGCAGGTATTTTCCGCTTGACACTCACATCTATAAGTTAGTGAAAAGACAAATAAATTAGTGATTTGAAACAAATTTTTTTTTTGGAAATATGTAATATATAAGATGTCAGTATTTGCAAGTTAAACCGCTAATTGGGATCCTTCATCAGAACTAATCAGGTTTTCTTTTTATTTCCTGGATACGAACGAGCTGCTGAGCATTTTTGTTTTTGGTTTATTGACATTACCAACACACTTAACTTTTCTCTTTTTTGATACTAGGGAAATGAAATTTCTCTTATATAAATACAATTGGCTGCTTTTCTCCATAATTAAGTGCCCATCAACAAAATTGAACAAGTGGTGCTGACAACATGTGATTTCTGAGAACAGAATTTTGTTTAGTCGAGAGATTAAAAAGCTGTCACTTTCTTTTGTTAAATGAAGAAAGTTACTCCTGAAAGAATTTCCTCTCTGTAATCAATAACTCCAAGTCACTTGTTTGAAATACATCACAGATTTCATGTCATAACTTCATCTCTACTTGATCCGAACATACTCAGTATCTTTGAGGCTCAGTGCACTTATATAAATGGTATCCTGAAGGTATATTCAATCATGCAGATAATAATATAGATACCGACCACAATCCACTGATTAAAGTCCTTTGCCTCTAGTAGAAAGTAGAAATGAAATAAAACTTTTGTAGTAATTGAAACCAGTATTTTTTAGCTGCCATATAAATACGCCACATTCCACATAAGGGTACAGTAGCTTTTATTTTTAATGTTTTTAGCACTGAAAAGATTTCAACCAATATGAAAGCATGACATATATCAAGAACGGTAAAAAGGCAGGTACTTTGGAAGCAGTTTATCTTAAGAACTCAAATGGACAACTTTTCATGTCACTGGAGGATTTACACACCGATTTGTACATTAACATTCAGGGGATAAAAACTACATGCATCCTTCTACCTTTACATGACGGTAACACTTCACTGTCACCTTCTCACCCCAACCCTCTGCACCACTGTCTCTTACAAGTGGAACAGTACTGTTCTGCACTCACTGTAGTTAAGGGCCTCCAAAACACATAAAGGCCAGGATACACCCTAGTGGTACAGGTGCCCTCTTGAGCTAAATCCAGGGACCACCCGCCAACCTCTCAGACCTTGGTGGTGTCAATGAGTGAGTGGGAACATCCCTGCATTTAAACTGGGATACATGCTTTGCAAGGTCTTGACCCTTTCTTTCGTGTGGGCACTGTAGAATTTTATTAATTGAGTAAACTTCACTCATTTTGCCTTCCTTGTCACGACAATGACAACATTCTTTACCCAAATTAAGATGTCAAAATGAGCTCTTCAGCGTACATCCAATTTTGCCAAGTAACTTTTGAAAAGCGAGGAATTTTGGAACCATTTCGTGCTAACTTCCACTTACTGAATCAAATGCCATATTAAACTTTCATCCTGATTGGAACAAAATATTGTGGGGTTTGAAATTAGAAAAAGATACAAATCATTTTAAGTGAACATTTAATTGCACACAATGTCCACTAGCAGCAGAAGGATTCCCTATGTTTATTTTTCCCAGTCGCATTGTTCATACTGGCTGCCATCCATGCTTGAATGCACAATCACATCTAATTTAAATTGCAAAGCATATTAATGTGCTTGCTCACTACGGTTGACCTGAAAATTATTTTTCTGCATGTAAGATGAATGCCAGGCTCATTTGACCACAGATGTGCAAATACAAGCATTTGCCTGCAGTGATGGCAATTAGTTTCCAAAGGTTTAATAGTAAGTGATAACTCACTAGCTTAGGCAGGTAATTGCAGTAATAAGTTTTAATAAATATTAGAATGAACATGTAGCAAAAATAGACTGCAAGATCTGTAGCATGGCACACATCTGAGTTAGATAGATTTTCACTTTTATGGCTGTATTTTGTTGACTATGGCTGTTATCCGTTAATGAATGTAGACACAAAGTTTGGTCTGCCCAGGTTTCCCCTTCCAAACTGTTCAGCAAACAGGTTGCAATCAATTCATGACTTTATGTCAGTTCACCTGTGCAATTATTTCTCTTCTTTTGTTTCTTCCCCTGGCTTTACTAAACCAAATCTCTCATCCACGAAGGGTGTCATTCAAAAGGGTCATCGGACCTGAAACGTTAACTCTGATCTCACTGCACAAATGCTGCCAGACCTGTTGAGCTTTTCCAGCAACTTCTGTTTTTGTTTCTGATTTACAGCATCCGTAGTCCTTTCGGTTTTTATTTGCATATGCTTAATATTTTGAATAAGGACAGATAATACTGGAAGCACACAGCAGATCTGGAAGCATCTGTGGAGAAAAAAACCCAGTTAACATTTCCTGTCTGTTTTTCTTTCCACAGATGTTGCCAGGCCTACTGTATATTACTCGCATTTTTGGTTTTGATTACTGATCACTATTTCTTCTTTTGTGTCCTAACTTCAAAGTCTTAAACCACAAAATGAATACAAATTACCATTTAGAGATCCTCAGTAAATATTTCAAATGTAATTAACATGCTGCCATTATTGACCATTGCCTGTAGTTTGTTCTCAACCAGTAGAAATAATCTATTTCTACAATCAAACTCTTGCTGTTGTTAAATCTGCAAACTAACTGTTTTAATAAGAATCCCGTCTGGCAATGACTGTCAGATTAAAACAGACTAGCAGCAATTTTTGCTGCAATCAATGTCCTGCCTTGACATGACCTGTTGCCACACAATTAGTAACAACAAGGGTGGGGTGGAATTTCTAATAAAGTGTAACTTCACTGACATTTTTTTCGTTCATTTGTAGGCTCTAACAGCTTTAATGTTGTGAAAAAGGTGTTTCTTTGAAGAGTAGAACAGCAAAAGTGCCTTTAACTAAGATGACATCTGGTAGTACATGAGTGAATTTTGATGTTAGTTACATGAACCATAGGAGTTTACAACATAGGAAAGAGCCCTTGCCAACTCAGGACAGTTCAAAACTAATCACTCTGTTCCCCCTTGACCTTACAGCCTATTTTTCCGTAAATGATGCAATTGTCTCTGCTCAGTTACTTCCTCCAGCAAAGAATTCACTCTCCCAGCAACTTTTAATACAAAGAAACATTTAAGTTTTTGTCTGGCTTTAATAATCATGAGAAAGAATATGTAGCACAAGTGGGCAGTCAGAGCCAAAGCATGTCACATGTCTGAGTTAGGTGAAACTTCTCAATAAATTTAAACTTCATAAGCATACTGCTTATGCTATGGGACAAATAATCCGAGAGCCTGGACCAACGTTCAAGTCTGCTTGCAACAGCTGGAGAATTTTATATTTGACTGATTAAATAAATCTGGAACAAAAGCATGTGCCATTAGAGTTACCGTAAAAATGCTGGGTTGCCATAAAAATCTAGCTGGTTAATTAATAACCTTAAGAGAAAGAAATTTGGTGTCCTTACATAGCCTAGCTGATATATGACTCCAGAGCAGCAGTAAAGTGGTTGATTCTGAAATGCTCTCCCAAAATGGCCTAGAAAGTCACTCAATTGCGCCAAACCTCTTCAAGAAATTTGACAAGAAATAAAACTAGAAGGACCATCAGGCTTCAATCTAGGCATCGGAAATGTTAATTGTAAAAAAAATTGTAAAAAAAAAAAAATTGTAAAAAAAATTGTAAAAGAAAGGGGCAGCCACACTGCTAGGTGTGAAATATAGAACACAAATATTGGGAGTGAATAGAGAACCAAATATGTGGGCAAATTTCTGATTGCAAAAACAATAGGGGAAAAATAGTTAGGAACTTCAATTGACTAAATGTCATGGAACATAGCACAGTACAGGCCCTTCAGCCCATGATGTTGTGCCGAACTTTTACCCGAATCCTAAGGTCTATCTAACCTCCACCCCTACCTTATACTACCATCCATATGCCTATCTAATAGCCGCTTAAATGTCCATGATGAGGCCGACTCCTCTACCCTCTCCGGCAATTCATTCCACCTCCCTACCACTCTCTGAGTAAAGAACCTACCTCTGACATCTCCCCTATATCTACCTCCACTCACTTTAAAACTATGCCCCCTTGTAATAGCTACCTCCACCCTAGGAAAAAGTCTCTGGCTGTCTACTCTATCTATCCCTTTGATCATTTTGTATACCTCTATCAAGTCACCTCTCATCCTTTATCGTTCTAAAGAGAAAAGCCCTAGCTCTCTCAATCTTTCCTCATAAGACCTTCCCTCCATTCCAGGCAACATTCTGGTAAACCTCCTCTGCACCTTTTCCAACGCCTCCACATTTTTCCTGTACCTCGGCGGCCAGAACTGAACACAGTACTCCAGATGTGGCCGAACCAGGCCACTGGGCTATATACAGTATGAAAGGCAGACAGGGCACAAAAGTCTTGAATTGCATTTAAGTGAAACTTTTTAGCCACTACAGAGCACAGAGTGTGTAATTTTAGGTTTCATCTTAGGAAATGAAGCTGAGGAGGTGAATGAAGCAGCAATTTGTGACTGTTTTGGGACAGTGATCAGAACACCCAGGTAGATTTAGCATCATTTTGGAGATGGTTTATAACACAAAGTAATTATTTTCTTCTTATTTGAATTTGTTCTTCTTATTCTTCCATCAAGTGTTCTTTTTCCATCTCAAAAACTTTCTCTCCCTTGCCTGTACTGTATCCTCCCTTCCTCTCAACCCCTTATTCCCATGTTCTTATTAAGCTCAGATTTGACTTCTCCAATGTCCTTCATATAAGTTTCTTAGCCTTGAGTTTTCATTAATTCTGACTTGCCAAAATCTTCACTGTCTGAATCCTGTCATTGCTCCGTTCCAAATGCCTATCTCTCCTCATTCTTGCCAAATTACATGAGCACATCACCTCCCCAACCTTATAGTTTGTGAGTGAATTTAAATGCTTCCTTTTATTTACAAATTCATCCAATGTCTTATAGCATCCAATCAGTGACATTTTCTGCATTATGTTCACTTCCATGCTCTTTGATCTGAATCTCACTACTCAAGCTCTTTTCTTTCTTTCACTCTACTTTTGTTTATTTTCATTTGCATGATGAAGGCATCTCTAGCTAGGCCAGCATTTACTGCCCATCCCTAATTGCCCAGAGGGCAGTTAAGAGTCAACCACATTGCAGTGGGTCTGGAGTTACATGTAGGCCACACCAGGTAAGCTTGGTAGTTTCCTTCCCTAAATTACAATAGTGAACCAGTGATTTTCTGAAGAAGGGTCCAGACCCGAAATGTCAGCTTTCCCACTCCTCTGATGCTGCTTGGCCTGCTGTGTCCATCCAGCTCCACACTTTGTTATCTCAGATTCTCCAGCATCGGCAGTTCCTACTATCAGTGAACCAGATGATTTTTTTCCAACAATCAACAATAGATTCATGGTCATCGTTAGGTCCCTTAACTACAGTTTTATTTTTATTAAATTCAAATTTCATTACCTGCTGTGGTGGGATTTAAAATCAGATCCCCAGAAAATTTCCTTGGTCTCTGTGTTAATGGTCCAGCTAGAATACCACTAGGTCATTGCCTCCCCCGATGGCATTTAAGCATCTCAGTTGTATTATCTGGACCTTTATTCATGAACACTGCTAACTTTCTACTTTTTCTCTACTGTTACTAAAGAATCTTAAACTCTTTTTGCTTTGGTCACTTTTGCTGACCATCTTACATGGGCTTGGTGCCAGTCATTTTTCTCCCCATGAAACCTCTGGGAAGTAATTTTTTTGTCTTAAAGATGTTACACAAATGTAAGTTGTTGTCATAATTACCATATCTTTTTTTGTTTTCTTGTAGGTTATATAAATGTTTAATCCTTGACATTTTCATTTCTCAAGCCTCTGCTTAATTATTTTTCAATATCACGGCTTTTCTTTTCTTTTGCATCATCGTTCTTTATTTAAAAATAATTTGTTTACAATTTGGAGATTGAAATTGAACCTGTAATTACTTGAAGACAACTTCAGACAGGGGTGAGACGTAGTTAAAAATAGAGCATTATTGAATTTTGTTCTGGAAAACCGTAAATGTATATCGTACAAACATAACATAAACATAATTAACACTATGATAAAATAAATTCATGAGAAACAAAAATAATTCCTACATTCTTCTAATATTTTCCGTGTTATTGAGAATACCTACGATAATGAGAGTTTGTTTTTAAAAAGACTGCTGGTTCTACTGTCTTTCGTATTCCCACAGTGCCATAAGGCAAGCTTGAGGGGGAAGTACATAATCTCTGCAAACCCTTGCATTATTATAAAGCACCATGTCTGCCATTAACAAGCACTTATTTGACTGAAAATCTGCTTAATATTTTCTCTTAAAATGTATAAAGTACAATATCACTGGAAAAACATCATTGTAAAATGTATAATGCTTTGCTAAGACTATAAAATTAATCACAAAATCCAACATTTTATGGAACACATTTTATCCAGTTCATTTCTGTGCTCTAGTCTACTCTTAATTATGTTGTCATATACTGAAAAAAGAATCAACAGAGCAATTAACCTGAAGGAATGACTTCCATTCATCTCACCTTCCTGGTTGCCAAACCTAACATGATAAAGACATTGCTCACTCAGTACCATCTTTATTCTTTAGGTCATAGAGTTTTAGAGTTATAGAGCATGGAAACAGACCCTTCTGTCCACCTTGTCCATGCCGACTGGATATCCCAATCTGACCTAGTCCCATTTGCCAGCACTTAGCTCCTATCCCTCTAAACCCTTCCTATCCATGTATCGATTCAGACGCCTTTTAAATGTCATAATTGTACGCACCTCCATCACTTCCTCAGGCATATCATTCCATACACTCACCACCCTCTGCCTGAAAAAGTAGCCCCTCAAGTACCTTTTAAATCTTTCCGCTCCCACTTTAAACCCATGCCCCCTTGTTTTGGACTCCCTTACCCTGGAGAAAATACCTCAGCTACTCACCATATCCATGCCCCTCATGATTTTATAAACCTCTTTAAGGTCAACCGTTAGCCTCTGATGCTCCGGGGAAAATAGCCCTAGCCTATTCAGCCACTCCCTATAGCTTAAAACCTTCAATCCAGGAAACATTCTTGTAAATCTTTTCTGAACACTTTCAAGTTTAACAACATGTTTCCTATAGCATGGAGACCAGAACAGAATGAAATAATCTAAAAGTTGTCTCTCCAATGTCCTATACAGCTGCAACATGACATCCCAATTCCTATACTCAATGCACTGACCAATAAAAGCAAGGGTGCCAAATGCCTTCTTCCCCACCCTGTCTTCCTGTGGCTCCACTTTCATGGAATTATGCACATGCACACCGCATGTCTTCATTTGGCAACAGTCCCCAGGGCCTTACCTTTAGCTGTATAAGTCCTGCATTGATTTCCCCTACCAAAATATAGCGCCTCACATATATCTAAATTAACCTCTATCTGCCATCCCTCAGCCCATTGGCCCATCTGATCAAGGTCCTGTTGGATACTGAGATAACCTTCTTCACAGCCCACTACAACAATTTCCATCAACGGTGGCTATTAATGCAGAAAAATACCCATAGACCTAAATTTTTCCTGTGGTCTTAAAATATTCCGAATAGATGGCATTCTGTGGAATGTACAGAATGATTCTTTTGATAACAAGTGGAGTAACTGCAATCTCAATCGTAACAGATATACATGTAATTCACCACACCTCAATAGGTTTGCTTTTTTAATGCTAACCAATAGGTGCTGTCTGCATTACAGTCAATTGACCTGGAAAAGTAGTACACACTAAAGATAGTACATGTTTATAACATATTTTCCTCACGAACCAGCAGCCATACTGATGGTTAACTAAACCTTTTACATTAAGTTGAAAGAACACTGCTTAGACATCAGCTCATGCCTTTGGGAGAAATGTCACTGACCGATCTTGCAATTACAAAGACTAACAGTTTAACTATCACGTGATTACTCGTCTGAATGACAGAAACGCATGCTCGTCTGCTTTACACATGGATTAAATGAGCACATTCTGTTAATCTTTATGCAAAAATTCCCTTTTTTGTCAACCAACTCCAGTCCTACTAGGCATGTTTAGTGTCCCGAAAGTGCTGCTATTCTCAAATCCATTTGATATCTGTTGTCATGGTAACCAATGCAGAATGACATGCTAATCAACTCAGATCCTACTGTTCACAAACAACCCTAAAAGACTAGCCATGCAAGCAACCACCGCCTTGAAATTTTCCACACAGCTCAGCACAGTCTCAGAGGAAGAGAGGTTAATATAATGGATTACTCTACACAGATCAGGAAAATCAAAACAAGCACTTAATGCAAATTTTATTTCAAAACAAAATCAGTCACAGATCAAATTCACGGTTATCTGAGAAAGAAACAATTCAGGTCAGGATCAATTCAGCTGTGTTTTCTTTGTTCTTTTGCAGCTAACAATTGACTAAAGCAAGCAATTGTTCACAGGGTAATTTGTATAATCACCAACATCACTTCATTTGTTTTGAGGGGACCAAGTACAATATATTTATTTTCTTCAAAGAATTGTTGTACTTTAATTAAGGATGTTTGCACCAAATTGCCAGTATTGCAATTCAATCAAGACTCTATTTTTTTAAAAAAGCCTTATTTTTTCTGATCAATTTGGCCAGCAATGCATTCCACCCATTTCACCATACTAATCATTTTAAATATGGATCAGCTAGGCAGGTTGCAGTTTCTTATCTCTCTATTCAGCCATACCCTGGTCCCATTTCCAAGGCAACATATGGTACAGCGAAAAATGCTTTGTGATACATATCATATGCATCATTTTAGCTGATAGGCAGTGAGGTAGGACTGCTTGGATTAGGGAAGTTTGGTTTGACGAGCTATTAATTTGAAAAAAAGTCACTAAAATAATTTTCAAGTTGACATCTAGAGGATGAGATCCCATTGTATTCTCATTTTAAAGAGTTAGAAAGGAGAGACCACTGATTTAATTATATGGATCATCATCAAAAAGAAATAGAGTACAATTTTTTCCTAAGATTGTTAACTATTCAAGGTTTTGGCTTCAGAGATATGTTTCTGTTTAACCATATAATTAGTTTTCTATACTGGTTTAAAAGGTTCAATACTTTTCCTGCAAGATTTTTGAATCAGCGTTAGCTGATTAAATATAAAAGTAAAATTAATCTTTAAAATCATTATTTATTTCTACAAAAAGCGGAAACATTGCTTTATTTTTGGTAAGGCATAGTAAAGACAAAGCAAACATTTTCAGATTCACTCGCACAGTGCAATCATGACAAATAAGATTAAAACTGTCATATGCATGGACACAGTGGCATAGATCTAAACAGGACAAGAGATAAATTGTAGGGACAGACAAGTGATTGACCAAGACAAATACCTACGGAAGTTAAAATATTTAAAAATATTTAATCTAATCTTGTTGGTTGTAGGCATTCTCGACCACCTGCTACTAACATTAAAACATTGCCACATTCACGGTTATCTGTGTACATGTCAAAACATTTACAACATGTAACTGATGGGCAAATAGAACACACAATGAGACCAAGCTCAAAAACAGACCCAGAGCAGACATATGTACAGCCAGATAGATATAAATGTGTATTGCAACCACAAGCTAAGGTCCAGGAAGCATTCAGATTGAATTCAAATACTGATCTGATAAATACTAGCATCAAGTTACACGTCTTGGCTCTGGAGCAGATCTCAGTGTATGTAGAAACAAATGTTTTAATCTTAGAAGTAAGCACAAAAAATGTCATCATTCATCAAGATCAAGTAGATTTGATCCAGGTTTTAAAAGTTCCAAACATATTCCAAGTATGAATTACAAACCAATGTGACTTTAATCTGCTTTTGGTATATAGGGATGCAGAAGGTCATCCAGCCTATTTTAGTACATAAATCCTAAAACACGCGCCTCCCAGTTTTTGCATCAGATTGCTTATTAAATAATTGTATTTTGCATCCATTCCTCTTTAGGAAATTTATTTCACAAGTTGATTAAACTGAGTGATTAAGTATTTCCTAATCACTGTACTAAAATTACTATTTATTAGTTCAAACCTGCATCCCCTCTTTTAAACTGATTCACTCTCACTTCATAATGCAGAACTAATATTGAGTGTTGACCTGTGGATTCTCTTTGAATTGCTTTCAGATTTTGAATGTCTTTCATTTTTCTTGACATTCAATATGGAGACTTACTCAAGTTGTAGTCTAACCAGAGCATTAAATTAATTGATCATTAATCCACTTTACACATAATCTATTCTCTCAGCTGTATGATCAACATCTTATTTGTTTTATTGATTGTTGCTCTGAATTGGTTTTGCCCACTCATCCTACTCCTCCAACCAATCCCATTGACCAGGCAAATTGTTGTGCCCGCTCATCCTACTCCCTCTGTGGTGAGAACATGATGTATTCATTCCCCTCAGCATATAGGGCCTTCATAAATTCCAGATGCATCGATGGAGCGTGTACTCAAATGTTTGCAAAAATTGGGTTGTTCAGAGTTTTAATGTCAGTATGACTTTATGCCAGGGTGTGAGGCTCCAGGTCCTGTTAAAAGAAGTGACACAGTTTTGTCCCTTTAATTAGTGCTGGTGGGGTTTCTCTAATGCTTGTCCTGTTACAGAGCCCTGCAACTTTAACCTAATTTTTGCCACTTATTATTATCCCTTTAACAACTGAATCAGTCTGATGCTACCCTGTATATGTTACCAGACGATGAGAACTGCCACTGCATCCTAAAATCTGTTCACTAGGTAAATTCATAACATGAAAAGTGATGAATACTCTTAATAATTTAATATAAAATAACAGATAAATGCTCCAAAGGGAACACTTCAGATCACTGGAAAAAGAACTAAGCAGATGCGTGTCTCTGACCAAGAATTCAACTAAGAGGATGAAAAGGGTCAATAAGTGACATTAATTTAAAGACAATGAAGAAAACATGGATCAAAATTCAGCTGACTAATTTAAAATCATATAGCTTCTCTTGTAATATATGCTTTCTCGCAGTCTCCTGTTTTACACATTCGCTGTTAGTGAAACAATTGATGTTCTTTAAATAAGAATCAAATAATTGATAGATGTAATTACTCCCAAAAATAACAAAGCTGTGCTTCCTTATTACAATAATTTAAGTAATTTAATTAGCAACAGGCTGCCATTGAATTCACACCGAGAACAATACACAGGTATTGTCATTAACACTGCATTGCACTGCTATTATTCACAGCTCAGTGCAACCAATTTTATTTGGAATATGCGCTGCTGGGAATGAAAGAGGCAAGGCATGACTATTAGAGGTTTCTTTGATTATTCACTTACTGACACTGACTTATAAGAGCTAAATTTAATCATATTAATTACATACCAAAAAAAACCCAGATGCCTTTATACAAAGCTATTTATTTGTATTCTTTATATTGGACAATGTATGTGGAATACAAAATGAGGCGTTGTATTGTAACTGAGCCTGCTATTCCTTTGGCTATGTCAGTGAAGCGGATGCGTGATGAAAAATGCATGCTAATTTTGTAGGTAGGGCATTGCATATATTTAACATGAAGCATGGTATTTTGTTGCTGCCAAACACATATATGCTTGATAGTGCATGTAATGTAGCCACTCTTATATGTCAGAGACACTGACTGAGTTGCCATGACTACAATGGCAGTAAGTAAGCTTCCTTTCTTTCTGTCATTTTCAACAAAATTGTTTTACAGCACAAAGGAACAGAAAGTATCCACTTTAAATTCACCTACCTAGCACAGGCATATATGTTACATTTGGAGAGAGATATTGGACATCATTATCGTAAAAGAGCAAACAAAATTCAAATACCGTTACACAGTAATTCCCAGTCCTTTTCTTCACACATTGTGGAATAATTATTTTAAATACAACCCAATACCATAAGCAAGCATTACCGAACACTTGTGAATGTAGTATACTGAATGCTAATGGTACGATATATATCCACCATTATATCTGTTTTTGTTTGAGTTTTTTCTGGAGTACTATTTCCCTCCTTTAATACAATATTCCCTGTTGGCCATTTATGGCTGTGATAATTGATCTTTTTCCTTCTTTTGCTTTCCTTGCAGTCCTCAGGTAACATTTGAGCACCACACTACCACTGACAAAGCATCATTTTCTTCATCTCTGCCCATGCATATCTGGTTTTAAAATTTAATATTTCAAATGATTAAATATTCTTTCACATTTAATAAATATACTAATTACTTTCACACATTTCTAAAATGGCCATGTTGTGAACTATTTACAAATGTTTTGCATAAAAACCAAGCCTTTAGTCTCCAGTATATAGATGATCGTTGCTGCTTTATTTTATACAAAGAATTCATTTTGAGCATATGCTATGATAATTATAGTCCTAAGATATACACTGATGTCTGGAATAGTACTTTTAAAGGTAATAGTGCATCTGAGAACTTTAAAAAAAATTCTATCTGTCGACCATTTAAATAAGGAAAAGCACTTAAAAGAAAAGAAACAGCAGGAAACAAAATTACAGGGTTTGCATGGTACATATGTGAATTTTAAAAACTGTTACAAATTGGATGTCTCTGCAAACAGATTTACACAGTTCAAGACACTGAGCATGAGGTGATTAGTCTTGAAAGTAAAGCCCTGTCCCCAACGCTGGGTGAGAATGAAATTCAATGATGTGATTCACTTAAATTTGCAATTCCATCAGGATCCCAAGGAAGGGGTTCTATTGATGCCATAACCTGTTGGGGTGAAGCTTAAGTGGATTGTTAGTTATCTTAACACCAATATTAAATTGCTGTCACATAACTGTTCAAAAAACATTTGGTGGTCCAATTTGCCTTGCTGCATTAAATGAAATTGTAGTGGAAATGCATCAGTTAAATAATATTGTAAATATTTTAATACTTTTGATTGAAATCATTTTATGTTTGTTTGAGTAGGTACATCAGTTGAAGGGTGGGGTCTGGAGTTAGGTACGGTGTTGGTTAGCTCAGTTAATTAGATATTTGGTGTAAGGTTCAGATTGATGCCAACAGGCTAAAAGCCAATTCTCATCCAGAACCAGGATCATCTTTAGTTCTGAGGACAGTTTGGAGATGTTGGGACTGTTCTCCTTGGAAAAGAAGGCGATTTGATAAAAGTTTTCAAAATCAAGAGAAGGCAGGATAGTGCAGATAGAGAGAAACCTTTCCTGCTTGTTAAATGATTGAAAACCAGAAGGTACAATTTTAAAATAATTTGAAAATGAAGCAAATGTGATGATTCCTTCCAGTCTTCGACTTCCAAACCTGAATGAATAGACAGTATCAGCTGTTGTTGAATGAAAAGTCAGCATTTTAAATTTCTGATTTGTTTCTTGCTACATAAAGGTGTCATGCTGGTGTCTGTGCTTTTCCATGGATTCCTGGTGTCCATATTTCTAGAATTTATTTCCGTATTATAGATAATCATTCCTTTTGAATTCATTTGCATGCTGGATGTACACCGAATAGTATTGTTCTGTTTAAAAGCACACTGTAGTTCAATAATAAGAGAGCAATCAAGTTTAATTGAATCTTGAAGAATATCTTTGTTTTTTGGAACAGCATATTCTTTGCATAGAGGGATATGGTCCCCGGAAGGGTAGGGGGTTTTAGTTGTGACAGGCAGCATGTCGGTGCAGGCAGAATTCCTGTGCTGTAATTTTCTTTGTTCTTTGTTCTTTGCCCTTTTATAGTCAAGCAACAGCCTGACATAGTCATACTCACAGAATCATACCTGACAATGTCCCAGACACCACCATCACCATCCCTGGATATGTCCTGTTCCACTGGAAGGACAGACCCAGCAGAGGTGGCGGCACAGTAATAACCAGCCAGGAGGGAGCTGTCCTGGGAGTCCTCAGCATTGATTCCGGACCCCATGAAGTCTCATGGCTTCAGATTAAAAATGGGCGAGGAAACTTCCTGCTGATTACTACATACTGTCCTCCATCAACTGATGAATCAGTACTCCCCATGTTGAACCACATTTGAAGGAGCACTGAGGATGGTAAGGACCCAGCATGTACTCTTGGTGGGGCATGCCAATGTCCACCACTAAGAGTGGCTCAGCAGGAACACTACTGACTGAGCTGGTCGGGTTCTAAAGAACATAACTGTTCAACTGGGTCTGTGGCAGGTGGTGAGGAGAAAACATACTTGATTGCATCCTTACCAAGCTGCTGCCTGCAGATGCATCTTGCCATGATATTACCAGTGAGAGTAAACATCACACAGTCCTTTTGGAGATAGAGTCCCGCCTTCAGATTGAGTGTAACCTCTATCATGTTGTAATGCACTAACATAATGCTAAATGGACAGACTTTGAACATATCTAGCAACTCAAGACTAGGCATCTATGAGGCACTGTGGGCCACCAACTGCAGCAGAATTGTCTCCAAACAATCTGCAACCCCATGGCCTGGCATATCCCCTATTCAACTACTACCAGCAAGCTAGGGGATCATAGAGTCATAGAGTCATGCAGCACAGAAACAGACCCTTTGTTCCAACCTGTCCATGCTGACCAAGTTTGCCAAACTTAACCTTTCTCATTCACATACCTGTCCAAATGCCTTTTAAATGTTGTAACTGTACCTGCATCTATCACTTCCTCTGGCAGTTCATTTCACGAACGAACCACTATCTGTGTAAAAAGGTTGCCTCTCAGGTCCTTTTTAAATCTTTCTCCTCTCACCTTAAAAATATACCCCCTAGTTCTGAACTCACCTATCCTAGGCAATGATATTTGCTGGAAGGCATGCCAGGAGCAGCCTCGAGTATACCTAAAAATGAAATGTCAACCCAGTGAAGCTATAAACAGGACTACATGTATGTCAACTGCATAGGCAGCAAGTGATAGACAGATCTAAGCGATCCTACAACCAATGGATCAGATCTTAGCTCTGCAGTCCTGCTACATCCAGTCGTGACTGGTGATGAACAATTAAACAACTCACTGAAGAAGGAAACTCCACAAGTATCCCCATCTTCAATGATGGAAGAGCCCAGCACATCAGCACAAAAGATAAGGTTGAAGCATTCGCAGCAATTTCAGCCAGAAGTGCTGAATGGGTGATCCATCTCAGCCTCCTTCAGTGGTTCCTAGCATCACAGATACTAGTCTTCAGCCAATTTGATTCACTGCATGTGATATCAAGAAACAGTTGGACATACTGGATACTGCAAAGGTTAAGGGCTCTGATTACATTCTGGCAATAGTACTGAAGACTTGTGCTCCAGAACTTGTTGCTCCTCTAGCCAAGCACTTCCTGTACAGTCACAACACTGGTGTCTACCTGACAATGTGAAAAATTGGCCAGGTTTGTCCTGTACACAAAAAAACAGGATTAATCCAACCCTGTCAATTACAGCCTCATCAGTCTACTCTCGATCATCAGTAAATTGGTGGTAGGTATTGTCAACAGTTATATCAAGCAGTACCAGCTCAGCAATAACCTGCTCAGTGACGTTCTGTTTGAGTTGTGTCAGAGTCACTCAGCTCCTGACTTCATTACAGCCTTGATTCATACATGGACAAAAGAGCTGAACTCCAGATGTGAGGTGAGAGTGACAGCCCCTGCCATCAAGGCCACATTTGATTGACTGTGACATCAAGGAGCCCTAGCAAAACTGAAATCAGTGGGTAACAGGGTACTGATTAGAATCATACCTGACACATAGGAAAGTGGTTGTGGTTGGTGGAAGTCAGTCATCTCAGTTAAAGGACATCTCTGCAGGAATTCCTCAGTATAGTGCCCTAGGCCCAACCATCTTCAGCTGCTTCATCAACGACCGTCCCTCCATCATAAAGTCAGAAGTGGGGATATTCACCGATGATTGCACAATGTTCAGCGCCACTTGCAATTCCTCAGATACTGAAGCAGCCCACGCTCAAGTGCAACAAGATCTGGACAATATCCAGGCTTTGGTTGATAAGTGGCAAGTAACACTCACACCACACAAATGCTGGACAATGACCATCTGCAATCTGAGATAATCTAACCACTGCACCTTGATATTCAATGGTGTTACCATCACTGAATTCCCCCACTATCAATAGCCTGAGGTTACCATTGATGATAAATTTAACTGGACTCACCTCATAAATACAGTGGCTTCAAAAGCAGGACAGAGACAATGAACACTCTGGCAAGTAACTGACCTCCTGACTTTCCAGAGCCTGTCCACCATCTACGAGGCACAAGTCAGGAGTGTGATGGAATACTCCCCATTTGCCTGGATTGGTGCAGCCCCAGCAACACTCAAGCTTGGCGCCATCCAGGACAAAGCAGCCCGCTTGATTGAAACCACATCCACTAATATTCACTCCGGCTACCACTGATGGCCAGTAGCAGCAATGAGTACTATCTGCAAGTTACACTGCAAAAATTTGCTAAAGATGCTTACACAGCACCTTCCAAATGCACAACTCCTTCCATCTGGAAGGACAAGGGCAACAGATACATGAAAACATCACCACCTTCAAGTTCTCCTTGAAGCCATTTACCATTCTGACTTGAAATATATTGCTGTTCCTTCACTGTCACTCGGTCAAAATCTTCAAATTTCTTCCTTAAGGGCACTGTGACTCAACCAACAGCATATGGATGGCAGCGGTTCAAGAAGGCAGGTCACCACCACGTTTTCAAGGGCAACTAGGGATGTGCAATAAACACTGGCCAGTCAGTGTGCCATGACTGAATAAAAAAAAACAATTTGAAATTCCTGGGCTCATTAGAAGTGCTGAATAAACGTCGGTAAATTTTAAAACCTGGCTTTGATAAATTAACAATGACAATCAAGTGGTCATGAAATGAAGTGGCATGGATGATGTAACACTTCATAGAATATAAGGTGATAGCACTGGATACAACAGATCTTTGCATCACTGAATTACATGAGTCCTTGGCATTCTCCATGCAACAAAATAACTTCAATATTGTTAAACATATTTGTACACAGTTATTATTAATCTCAATGGTTTATTAGGGCAAATGTTTGCTGTATAAAATGCAGATATCCTTATGGACCAACACACTTTCTCCTTTACTTCATAATGATATTTGTAATTGCATTACAAATGTGTTTAATTATTAATATTCATTTTTAATTAACTAGTCCTTGAAAGCCCAAACTAAGTGAAAACACAGCAATTATCATGATATTTATTAATTCAAACAGCTACCAATGGAAATATTGAAGTTCCATCGAGTCTTCAAAATTCTACAGGAGTGAGCGTTTCTCTGTGATTGAAATAAAACATCACACAAATTCTTTCTTCAACCTTGTCACACAATATTTCTGTCTAGTAGAACTTTTAAGAATATTAGCTTTTCAAAATAAAATTAAACAATATGATCTTTAATTTCATACCGACCAATATTGCAACTGTGTTGAACATATTCATAGACTATGCTAAATAATTCAAAAACCTGTTCATCGACAGAACAATCTTTGTTTCCATGGATTTTGGTTTTAGTTCAAAGTCAAATCAGTATGGCTAGCAGGGCTTTGAAATGAGCTGTAGAGCTCGATGAACACAGCAGGCCAGGCAGCATCAGAGAAGCAGGAAGGCTGATGTTTCTAGGCTCGAAACGTTAGCCTTCCTGCTCCTCTGATGCTGCTTGGCCTGCTGTGTTCCTCCTGCTCTAAGCCTTGTTGTCTCAGATTCTCCAGCATCTGCAGTTTCTAATATCTTTGAAATGAGCTGTTCTTCTCAAAAAGTATGCAACCCAGGCAATACTAATTTATGAAAGTACAGTTATCACCTTACAAACTTTATGTGACCTATTTCAAAAGACTTTGCACAAAACCATATTCCCCACAATTATAGTGAAATAATTCTATTCACTTCAAAAATGATATGCATTCCAGCATAGCTTACTATCTCCTCTTCCTAAGGATTAATATCAATGGCATCTTTATCAATGCTTATTCTTGTTTTCAGTGCTCTCACTTGTGCTATTTCATCAGAATGTGAGAGCTATAAAGCTCTGGAAATGCACCTATATTTTAGCCTTAGCGATAAAAGGTACTGCAGATGCTGGAGAATCCGAGATAACAAGGTGTGGGGCTGGATGAACACAGCAGGCCAAGCAGCATCATAGGAGCAGGAAATCTTGACGTTTCGGGCCTAGACCCTTCATGA
>JAHRHZ010000079.1:8627116-8682638 GCA_024137785.1 Ginglymostoma cirratum | reverse complement strand
CGGGCCTAGACCCTTCATGATGAAGGGTCTAGGCCCGAAACGTCAAGCTTTCCTGCTCCTATGATGCAGCTTGGCCTGCTGTGTTCATCCAGTCCCGCACCTTGTTATCTTACATTTTAGCCTTTCTAGCTTTTGGCATTTTAGACAGTTGAAACATGAGGATACACTGAGTTGAAAATTCCCAGCCCCTCAACAATGTTAACTATGGTGAGTCAGTTGGGAAAATGCAGCAAGATTGGAAAATTAGATTCTTGACAGCGAGAAAATAAATCTGATCTTCCATCCAAGGTTTGAACAGTGAAATAGCAATGTCACTAGTGTGTTGTGAGAGACCTATTTGCATGCATTTACATCCCATCAATCTCTAATTCATATGCAATTTTGTATTCTCCCACATGGTGGAGAGAATCTAAACAGTGACAATTCCCAACGTGAAGTTCAAAGCCAACACCTGATGGAATCACCTCGACACTTGCTTCTCCAAGCATCCATCCCCATCTGAGGAGCTTAACATTGGATGGGCACCAGCCTCACCACATCATCATGGAGCATTAATGCATGGAATACACTCCACCACTTCAATGCTGCACTTTGGCACTGACTGACGCCATTAGCAATAATGCTGCTGCAAGGCCACTTTGCACACGGAAACAAACACCCATCTCATGTATCAGAACAGGGTGCATCTCAAGGTTTTAGCTTGCTCTCTTTGAGCTCTTGGATGCTTATAGAATTTCTGCCTTGCTTTGCCTTTTTGTGCATTACCACAACATTCAGAACTTACAGACTTATAGTCAAATTGACAATAGCTTCAATTCTAACCCTTTTGTTTCTATTCAATTTTCTAATTATTGACACTCTTTAATGTTTCAAGAAAGTAGCTGTCACAATAATGCAACTTCCAAACACACGAATTCCAATTCACCAATTAATGCAAAAATCAACATTGTTAAAATATGTTTCAGAGATAGTAGGAACTGCAGATGCTGGAGAGCCTGAGATAACAAGGTGTAGAGCTGGATGAACACAGCAGGCCGAGCAGCATCAGAGGAGCAGGAAAGCTGACGTTTCGGGCCTAGACCTGAACTTTTTTATTTTCATGCATGTTCAGCCTCAAACATATTGCATACAACATTACTTACTGTGGCCATTGCATAGGATAACCCTATAAACATTGTCTAGTGAAACTCAAGATAAACTGTGTTTGATTATGAATGAAGATCAAACAAACATCAAGATGCAAACTGATTTATTTTACGACGAAGACAATGAGAGGGAAAAAAAACATTTATGTGAGCTTTTTATGTTGTTAACTGGTCATTACTTTAAATCCTATATTTATTTAAATCTCAATATCACCTTTCAAAGACTGATCGGAAATTACCTAAATATATCACAAGATCAGAAAATATTTGCTTTTGTGCAGCAATACATATCAAACACTATGATGTGTTATTAATTAGCTGACTTCCTGCATGTCTCAGTATTCTGGGCCCATTCTGGGCTGCGTACAATCTCAGCTTCAGCTGATGGTTCCAACTTCCCTGGCTTCAAAGGCCTATTCTGAGGTTTGAATAGTCCACAACTCCACCTGTTTGCCTTTCTGTGGCCGCCCTCCGTGTTTCTTTGGTTCTCTGTGTCTACTCAGGCATCTTAATTACCATTAGCTTTCTATCTTTCACATTACAGGAAACTAACTGGTAAGGCAGAAATACATTCTTAAATGATGCCTTTGTGGTGATTCATTTAGAAATTTCTGAATAGAGTGCAATCACTGGTGATGAAAAGCTAATTTTCTTGTAGCTAGGAATTACTTTATTTTTGAAGGCTCTTCTGACTGAACTGGATGCTTTAAGATGAGCTGGTCAAGTTCTGAGGGCTCGCTTCCACTTTCACACAGAACCACAGATTATTAGGGTGAACATTGACAGCAGCAAAATCTCACTGCTCCAGTAAACCTGCAGTTTTCCCCTCACTGGAGGGGAAGTAACGGGGCAGGTTGGCTCCGGAGAGAAACTCACTCCCTTCGAGCTCAGTAATTAAGTGCTGGATGAAGAAGGTAAACTTCAAATGTTTTCTAATCTACCTGTTATTATACACCTCTGCAGCAGGTGAGACTTGAACTCAGGTCTCCTGGCTCGAGAGGTAGGGACAGTCCCACTGTGCCACAATGCTTTATTGATTATCAGCAGTGAAGGCCCTCATATGATCTATTAATAGTCACTTGCAGGTTTCATGTTGCCACTGCCTCCATCTCCTTCAGTCTGAACCTCTTTCTTCGCCAGGCACCTTCCTCCCTGGTGGATACAAAACATGCCAAGTTTCTAAACCCATGGTGACCTGCCTGCTGAGTTGGGGGAGTGTCTCCAGTTGCCCCAATCTAGGGCAATCAGAGGTCAAGATGCTGTGCAATGTGGTGACCTCTGAAATGCATTCAATTTCTCTTGCCACTTGTAAACCCGCGCACACCCCCCACCCCCCGCAACCACCCAACCACACCACTCTCCTTATAGTCCCAACCAGCAAAAGAGACAAAAAGAATATGCCTTCTTGCTGCTGGAATAGGCCATGACAGTTGGACTTGAAGACCCAGGAGCTGCTGGTCCCTGATTTGCCTCTGCCTTCTTGCCTCCATCAGAATTAAGTTCTGGGTTGGTTGTGCCCGAGTCAACCTGACACCAACAGAAAGCCCTGAAGTGACCAAATTAATGACCACTTCAGGCCTCATCCCTCGGCTCCTGGTATTAGCCCAGCTGAAGGTGGGTCTGTCAATGTGCACAACAATTGTGTGGGCACTCTCTCATCTCTAGTGGGTGTCCCTGATCAAGAGACAAGCAAATTAGCCACAGGCTGTCAGATGGCCAAATGCAAAACTCCATAAATGTTGTTGAATATAATTTAATAAAGAATCCATGCTTGTTGCCATAACAAGTGAAAAATAGAACATTATAATATTCTATTGATTTCCCCAACGCTTCATTTAAGCTTTGCTTCCTTTTCTTTTTAAGGAGTAATGACATTTTTGGGAATCCAGAAAATTATAGTAATTCAAGTAATCAAAATCTGCAAACTCTTCCAAAGGTTTTGTATTGGCTCCCAATGTTTGCTTCACATCTATTGCTGAACTCCATTGTTCCATTCTTCCTCTTTTATGTGCCCCAATATGTACAGTTAGTAACCTCATAAAATCTACAAATACGATCCATATTGATCTCCCCATATCAGTGTGAACAAGGGGATTAAGAACCATTGACAATTTTGCTTGTGAAAACACTATGCACTTTGGCCAAAATATTCACACTTCTGATCTATTGCGAACAGTGATGTGGAATTGTTGTTTTTATGCACACCTCAAGTTGATAACAACATGCATTTGTACAAAAACATTATCACTGAAAGATTTCAGTTTCAACTAACTACTCCATGACAACATTATTTCATATTGTTCATGTGAACTGTAATTACGGAAGTGGTATCTTACTTTTTATGAATTTATTTTTCCATTTAGGTGTTCAAGTTCTGAAACTTATTTCTAAGAATGTATGATTTATTTATACAGAGATTAAAGCAAATAACCTTTTTAAGAGCCAGTATCATTTTGGTGAAAGATTTCAGAGATAGCTTGGCCTAAATCTGCATTACTTAAAGCATGAAATGAATGCTGCGACTCATGGCATTTTCACAAAGCAAGAATTTACATAACATTTTGTGTGGCTGCAATTCCATCAGTTTGGGAAATGCAATTAGGTCTCAATTGTATTTCTCCAGAGAAAGAAAGTGGGTAAAAACAAAATCCAATTGCAAAACATATCACGCGCCAGAACACATTTAAAATTTTCTGTGAATTTAACAATGCTGTATCAGAAAATCTCATGTGGAATCAGTCCCCAGCTACTTGCCAATCCATCTTGCAATTCTCTGATGTCAAGCTGACATTTTACTTTAAGATGCGACAAGCTGCTACTTAAAATAGGTGCTACTGATGCCACTAAGATACTGCAGTCATGATTACCGATCTTGGTGCTCAACTCCAGGAATAAAATGATTGAGTTTTCCTTCATGTAAGCATATTAGAAATGTATAGGTATTGGCCACTGAAAATCTACAGGAATTCCACCTGATTCTGTCTGGAATTGGGGAAGAATTCCCAAAGAACTCACAAGAAATAACAGGGATTTGGTTGTTTTAGAGTCTTTGCTACTTGTGGGCAGCCTTGTATTGGGCAGAACCCACAGTCCAGTCTTACAAAACAAATGGGGATTAAAATTGTATCAGAGATAGTAGGAACTGCAGATGCTGAAGAGTCAGAGATAACAAGGTGTGGGAGAGATAAAAGGTACTGCAGATGCTGGAGAATCCGAGATAACAAGCATTGGGCTGGATGAACACAGCAGGTCAAGCAGCATCATAGGAGCAGGAAAGCTTGACGTTTCAGACCTAGAAACTTCATCTAGGCCCGAAACGTCAAGCTTTCCTGCTCCTATGATGCTGCTTGGCCTGCTGTGTTCATCCAGCTCCACACCTTGTTATTACAAAACAAATGGGGTGGCTTAGGGGACACAACTGGTGACAGGGACTCTGCACACTTGAGATTCTGGTTTCCTGGGCTTTTTTGGGGCTGGTGTGGGAAGCAGGTGTGGTTGCCCCAAGCAGTCCTGACTAGCATTAAGCGATGCAGGTATCAGTCAGGAGGAATGGGATTCAGAGATTGCATACATGTCCATCGTTGTTCTCTTCGGGATCCTAAGGACATGTCTTGCAGCAGGGACCTGCAAACAGAAGCAGTTTAGCACCCATTTGCCACCTTGTAAATGGCAATCCAAAGCCGCAGTGTGACATTGTATTCATGATTGTATTTGAACTGCAAAGCGACAATCTACACTACGTTGGAGAAACAAAACACAGACTTGGCGACCGCTTTGCAGAACACCTCTGGCCTGTGCGCAAGCATGAACCTGACCTTCCCATAGCCGGTCATTTTTACACAGTGTCCTGCTTGCATGCCTGCTTGTCTGTCCTCGGCATGCTGCAGTCTTCCAGTGAATCACAGCGCAAACTGGAGGAACAATGTCTCATCTTCAGACTAGGCCCTTTACAACGTTCTGGGCTTAAAATTAAATTCAACGCCTTCAAATTGTGAACCATTTGTTCTCTTTCTTTTAGCGTATTATTATGTCCTCTCTCCCCTCCCTCCTTCCCAGTGTCTCTTCTTTCAGTTCTGACAGGAGACACACCATTGTTCTGCCATTCTCACATTCCAATCACTTTATCTGAACTATCAACACCTGTTCTCCAGCAACACCCTCCACCCACTACCCCGACCCCACACCCAAAATTATAGCATATATGCTGTCCCCTGCACAATTCACTTCAGCTCTGACGAGGAGTCATCTAGACTCAAAACATTACCTTGCTCTCTCTCCAGAGATGCTGCCTGACCTGCTGTGATCACCAGTATTTGTTGTTTTCAGTAAAGATTCCAGCATCTGCAGTAATTTGCTCCTAACCTCCCATAACATCCTTTGGATATTTTTATTGTACAAGGCTGCTGATAATTTTACATTTTATAAACGGCATGGTCTCAGAATTTAGCATCAAGATGATACTTTTGTTTCATTCAATCATGAGATGAGGGCGTCGCTGGCTAGGGAGCATTTATTGCCCATCCCTAATTGCCCAGAGGGCAGTTAAGAATCAACCACGTTACTGTGGATCTGGAGTCACTTTTAGGCCAGACCAGGTAAGGATGGCAATATAGCAGGCCAGGAAGAAGGGTCCCAACCTGAAACGTCAGCTTTCCTGCTCCTCTGATGCTGCCTGGCCTGCTGTGTTCCTCCAGCTCCACATTGTGTTATCTCTGACTCCAGCATCAGCAGTTCTTACTGTCTCCAGGTAAGGATGGCGGTTTCCTTCCCTGAAGGACATTAGTGCTGAAGCTGAGGGGCTGCACAAAAGAATTCACACTGATTACTACCAAATATAACAATCATGTTGAATCATCATGGGTTATCTCTCATTAAGCATTCATGCTGCCAACCTTGAGTTGATATTCCAAATGGACCTGTGTAATGGGGAAGGGGAGCTGGAATGTCCAGTATTATTAGATGACAAAAAGAGAAATCAACAAAAATCAATGGTTTCCAAAGTGACCTTGGAAAATGGATCTTGAGAGCTGGTGGGACAGCACAAGATTTGTACCCATTATTTAATAGATGGCTACATGTGTCAAGTGCTTTCTGTCAATTAGATACACATTTACTTTTGGGCCATGCAATGGCCCTCAGGAGACTTCTAGGTCTTTCAGAGGGTGTATTCTTAATTTGCACCTTGCTACTAAAATCATTGGAAAGGCTTTAATGGTCACAAATTACATCCTTACAGCATGATGTGTAGTTGCAGTCACTGACTGACACATAAAATTGGCCACTATTTAGGCACATCCGTGTCTGTAAGGGGATGAATTATGAAGCCTGCAAGATAAAGTCAGTGATACATGACAATCTCATGGCATGCAGCCCATGATTGTATTAGGGTGGTGCACAATTATTGACTTTGTAGGTGTGTGTAAGGTCAACAGCTTTCCTATTGAGCTCTACTGTATAAGGGTCAACAGCAGGAGAATGGTGGCTTGTAACGAGACTCCTGGTTAACAAGGGTAAGTCAGGGGTGTGCAGGGTGAGAGTGGAGTTGGAAGGTTGGGGTTTGGTAACATGGAGGAGTGGAAGAGAGATCCAAGATCGGATAAAGGATGAGGTTGGGGCATTGAAAAGTAAAGTGGGAAGGACCTGGCATGTTTTGTGCGGTGAGGTGGGGAGTGGTGGGAACAGTCAGTCATAAGAAAATGAGGTGCATAAAGGGCAGGATCAGTATTGTCCACCTCAGGGCTTTGTGTATCTGAGTTCTCATAGCATTTTGAGCTCACTGCAACATTTCAATTATCCTCGCTAAGAGTGATCTCGGATGATGTCCTTCACGATGCATAGAAGAGAAAGCCTGTGCCTGGAAGTTCAGCCATCTCCCACAGAATAGTGAGTACGACACAAGACACTAATGTGAATACTCAATAAAGAATAAACAACAAAAAAAAATTCTTCCACCAGAAAAAAATACTTCTAAACCCTCTCCCCCGGACTATACATCCTCACACCCAGCTTCCTGTCAAGACTCCATCCCATTCCCTCAGTTCCTCCGTCTCCATCACATTGTTCAGATAAGGCCAACTTTGACAAGGGAGCCGCCAAAATGTCCACCTTCTTCCTCAGCCAAGGATTCCCCAGCACTGTTGTCGGCAGGGCTCTTAATCGCATTCAGCCCATCTCCCGTACTTTTCCCCTCACCCCTTCTCTTTCATCCTGCAAAAGTGATAGGACTCCCCTTGTCCTAACCTAGCATCCCACCAGCATCCATATCCAGAAGATCATCAGACACCACTTCAGTCACCTCCAGCAAGGTGCCACCACAAGACACATATTCCCCTCCCCTCCCTTGTCCGTCTTCCGCAGGGACCGTTCCCTCCGGGACACCCTGGTCCACACTTCCTTCACCCCAACACTCCCCTACAGCCCCACGGCACCTTCCCCTGCAACTGTCAAAGGTGTAACGCCTGCCCATTTACTTCCTCCCTACCCAGTATTAATGGGCCCAAACATACCTTCCAGGTGAAGCAACACTTCACCTGCACTTCCCAGAATCTAGTCTAGTGCATTCGCTGCATGCAGGGTGGTGTCCTCTACATTGGTGAAACGAAGCATAGACTGGTTGACCATTTCGCAGAACATCGACATTCTGCCCGCAAAAATGACCCTGAGTCACCTGTTGCCTGTCACTTTAACACACCACCCTGTTCCCTGGCCAACATTTCCATCTCTGGCTTGGTGCAGTGCTCCAGAGAAGGTCAACACAAGCTGGATGAACAACACCTCATTTTCCGCTTGGGGACCCTGCAGCCCTCAGGACTCAATATCAAGTTCATTAATTTTAGGGCCTAAACTCTCCCATGTCCGAGACCCCCAGCCCACACACCAGGTTTTGTTATCACAAAGCCTGCCATTACACACTACTTATCGTTAGTGACTCCCAGCCTGATTGTTATCAACTCCTTTGTCTATCCAACTGCTCTTCTCTCTCTTTGGGTTCTATCCTTTCACTTTCTCCCTACCCCGTCCCCTCCCTATTTTCTGCATATAAACCAATGTTTTCCCAGCTACCATGAGTTCTGAGGAAGGGTCATCGGATCCAAAACATTAACACTGATATTTTTCTTCACAGATGCTGCCAGACCTGCTGAGCTTTTCTGGCAACTTCTGTTTTTGTTCTTCTCCCCTAACCATCATTGTATACTACCTACGAGACATGCCAATACACTTGGATGACTTACTCGACTCGACATGCAACAATATGTACACATGAATAAAATAAAACCAGTCCAATGTGAAGTATCTACAAGTGAAATTCAAATTTGAAAACACTTTGTCACATGTGAATAGTAATGGAGTTGATGGCCTAGTGGTATTATTGTTGGACTGTTAATCTAGAGACCTAGATAACATTCTGGGGACTTGGATTTGAATCTTGCCATGGCAGAAGGTGGAATTTGAATTCAATAAATATTGGAAATTAAAAATCTAATGATGACTGTGAATCCATTGTTGATTGTAGGAAAAACCTATCTTATACACTTATGTCCTTTAGGGAAGGAAACTGCCATCCTTACCTGGTCTGACCTACATGTGACTTCAGACCCAAAGCAATGTGGTTGACTCTTAACTGACTTCTGGGCAATTAATGATGGGCAATAAATGCTGCCTAGTCAGTGATGACCTCATCCCGTGAATGAAAAAAGGGAAAAAAAAGTTGGGCAGGAACATTTTGGCTATGGTGGAGATCAGGAGGTTCTTTAATAACAGCATTGTCAGTTGACAGCGTTTTCAGCATTAAAAGCCTCCCTCAGCTCACAGTCATAAGGGTCTACAGTGCACACCACTGATCCTTCAAGTTTTAATTATGATTGCATAGCAAATGGGGAAGAAATAAAAGTGGAAATGATTCACATCTGGTTTTGCTATCAGGGACAGTGTATCACTGATAAAATTTCGCATAATATGCGTTACGCTGATCTCTTGTAAATATTTTCACTGACATTCTGGTGACTTGCCCTGCAATGTACAGTTATTTTTGTTTAAATATATGTATGCTGACATCAGAATTGGTCTTGTAAAAGTCACCATTCCATTATACATGCAGATATTGCTTTAACTCATTTTATTTGGGTGAACTGAAAGGACAGTAAGGTCCAATGAGAAATATTCTACAAAGCATGGATTATGATAATCACTCACTTGTATATTTTGTGCAATAGCACTTAAAAACCAACCATTAATTCAAGCACATTGCAAACTGCATAAGGATCTTTTGGACTGCTACCCTGTTAGTTGCCTCTTATATACCCACCTTTTTGCTGTCTGGATGAATCCCGCACGGCCAGAAGATCTATCCTTATGTTTTATTCAAAAGCTATAAATAAAAGCATTTGTTTTAGACTGTTATAAAGGCAAGTCCATGTGATCTGTTCAATGCCTTTGTAAAAAGTTCACTTAATCCAAGGCTGTTCAATTTTTAGATTTATTAAAACAAATAATTCAATATAAATGAAAAATATCTTTCTTTAATATTCCAAATAAAATTGATTTTAGCAATTAATCACAGCGATGAGTTAGATATTTCTCTGTCATAAACTTGAGGACAAATAAGCAATGAAAATAGAATTGATCCTGAATTACTGTGTCCAAATGTCCTTTACCGTTCAAATAGTTCATTCACGTTCCACAAATATAAACTCTACAAATTACTTCCAATTTTTATTTATACCTGAACACCAAGTATAACTTTCCTCTCAAAAAGTACTTGATTAAAGGAACGCTATTATAAAACTCATTCAGGCTGACAGTTCTCAAGAATTAAACCCAATAAATATTTTTCATAACCATGTTAGATCAACTTCTCAAGCTTTGTCAGACCTGCTGAGTTTTCCCAACAACTTCCGTTTTTGTTTCTCAAAACTTTTACTTTTAGCTTACTGCTGTTTTGCCTTTTCTTTCAATGAAAGGTTGGAAACTTCTTCACAACGTTCAATATACTTGTCCTGGAGATGGAACACTGAGTGACTGTTAACTTTGCCATCTTGTTAGCTTAGTTTCAGCAGTGTTGAAGTTCAATTGTTAATCAAGACAGTGATATAAATTTGGATCATCGTTTTGAAGATCTCCAGTCTTGCAAGATTATTAACAAACTATTAACAAATGGAAAATGGAACTAGGTCCTATTGGGATGTCTGGTCAGCACAGATGAGTTGGACGGAAGGGTCTGTTTCTGTGCTACATGACTATGACGCTAATTGATTAACCAACCAGTGATGCTCATGTCCCATAACTATATAAAAAAGAAGGGAAATTCCAGTAGAAGGAGAACAGGACAAATCTTCAACTCAAACAATTCCTGCCATTTTTCAAGGGAGTAGTCCCTGAATCTCCAAGAAATTTATGGCCAATTACAATAAAGTAAATACGAAAATAATTATTAATTCAGGAAAATGTTTAGAAGTGTTTCTGGCTTCTAGTTAATGCAACCATTTACTTGCAGGGCCCCATGAACTCTCTAGCTTTGGTTTTTACAAAGCCAAGTTATGATTAAAAGCTAAAGATAAAGTTGCCATAGACCCAGAGGACCATAGGGCTGCTCTCTCATTAGAGACAGTCGACTGGTGGTGAATTCAACTTGATGGTCACCACACCTCATGGGAGGGCAGAGGTGAGAAGACAGGACCTTCATGGTAACCTCGGCTCTTGTGGGAATGTTATGTTTGTGTTTAATATTGCTTAGAGGACTTATGTTTTGAAGGATTCTCGAAAAAGGAATTCATTCCAAGTATTGTGGACATACTTGGAATAGTTTCTTTAAAAGGCATGGGAGGTTTTTTTTAACAAAACTTCCTAAAAATGACACAACCAATGATAACTGATTTGGCCGTAGGTACTGTTGGTATAACAAGGTGTAGAGCTGGATGAACACAGCAGGCCAGGCAGCATCAGAGGATGAGGGGATCCAGACTCAAAACGTCAGCTTTCCTGCTCCTCTGATGCTGCCTGGCCTGCTGTGTTCATCCAGCTCAACACCTTGCTATCTCAGACTCCAGCATCTGCAGTTCCTACTATCTCTGTAGATACTGCTGGGGCTGTTTTGAACAGTGAGTAGTTTGAAGAAAAGGCTAACCAATTATTACATCTTTATTGAAAAAGCTTTGTTTTGATAATAAATGGATAATTGTGCCAATTAAGAAACTTTGATAGCTTATTTTGTTTCAAATCTGTGATGCAGTATTTAAATGGTCACCTTGGTGTCTGAAAGGAGGATATTTATTTAATGTTGCAGCTGATGAAGTTGTGGGACTAGAGCAAATGTGAACTTCTCCAACTTCAGTTGTAACAGGTCATTTGGTCTTTTGAGATCTTATGGCCCAGTATAGCCAGCACTAGATCCACAACACATAAGAGTTTAAGTGAAGGGAATCTCATTCTATATCCTGCCTGCATGCTAATTTTATCGTTCAAGCAAATAGCGTTCGCTTGTCCTTGTACATTCTCCCAATTTTCAAGTAAAATTTGTTAACAGTTCTTGGTTTCAGCTCTTATGGGAGAACACATGCAGCTATCTCATTCATTCCCTTTGCTTTAAAATCTCCAATCCAGCACAGACTAGTGAATTGTCTTTGCTGTAGCCATAACACTGCACTTGCTTTGAAGAGGATAATTTTTAATTGCGAAAATCACAAAGAAAAATGGAGAAAAAGCCAGATGAATTGGGTGGTGGTAGTGGAGAGGCGTACACGAGAAGGGAGAGCTGCATCGTCCAACTGTTTTGTAGTGGTCTTGGCTGCTAGCTTTATTCTGGTCACGTGGCTAATTTCTTCCCAGGGCAACACAATAGCTCACATAAATAACCAGACAAGGCGAGGCACACTTGACAGATTTCGAGAGAAAGAAAAAAAGTGTGCCACTGTAAGATGAGGAAAAGCAATAAAAAGGCAGAAAAAGTCACACAACCAGAAAGACAATGGCGGGGGTGGGGAGGATAAAATGTAAAAAATTACAAATAAAAGACAATCAGATTTCCAAATACTGTGGCTTCTTTTGGACAGCATTTAGACAGTCTGCTTTTTCATTTCATAATGATTATTCAACATTTTTAGCAACCTTCATATTCTTTGTGTTGTCCCTCTGTTGTCAGAAACTCTAAAAGCTTTTGGAAACTGTATAAATTCTTTACTCAGCATATGTGATAATGAAAGCAGAATGAGAATAATGACATTGTAAATAACCCACGTGAACATTTCTTGATTTAACTTAGATGCACTGCAAAAGCCATCTTTTCGTTTTTGCTATTTTGATGAGATGATATATGCAGCTTCGATTTTCATGTGTTTAGATTTCATGAGGTAGAACCCATCTGCTCAACGCCACAGGCTGCTATCTAATAAATGAACTCTAATGTACTTATTTTTAAGTCATGGTTCTTCTCACTTCCTCCACATTTTACTACACAGAATTTAATCAGCTCCTAAGAATCAGTATATTATTTATGGAGCTCCACTACAAAGCTACATAGTAATAAAGTTACAGCAAAGGCTAATCTGCAGTTTTATGAGCTAGACCTTTCAGGATGGAAACCTGGGCAAATACTTAAACGTATTGGTTTCAAACTGATTAAATTTCTTGCATCCCTGAAGCCAACCAAAATAACTGAGCTTTGTGCAAAAATAACACAGTAACAAATTCCACTGCTTCATCCGCAACAGTAAATTAACCGACAAGAGGTTAAATGTGAAACAATAAAACGCTTTACAGCCAGTATGCAATGAACAAATCACCTTGGCTATATTATGATATACACAAGACCCAGTTACACTGCCATTTTAATGTTAGCAGTTTAGGTGATACATTTATGCAAAAGTGTCTGCCTAATATAATTCCCGTTCAGATAGAGGGTCTTGACCTGATAAATTAATTCTGGGTCTCTCTCAACAGATTCTACCAGATCTGCTGATGTTCCTGATTTTTCAATTTTTATTTTGGATTGCCAACATTTGCAATATTTTGCTTTTGGCATGATTTATTATGCAACCTTATTACTCTGAAATGCAATGAAGCCAAATTTTTCTTTATTCATTTATGGGATGTGCGTGTTACTGGTTGGGCCAATATTTATTGCAGAGACTAATTGGCTTTGAGAAGGCAGTGGAGACCTGACTTCATTGAACCACTGCAGTCTTTGGGTTGTAGATACATCCCCTGTGCCATTAGGAAAGCAGTTCCAGAATTCTGACTGATCGTCAAAGAAGGTATGTAAAATAGTGCCTTGGATTGAATAGTTCAGGATGGTTTGGATGGTTACTTGCAAAAGGTACAAAATTCTTCTCCTGGAATGATTCTTTAAAATCTTACCTAGTTACATTGCTCAACTCTGGAGAAAGACTCAAACCTACAACCTCCTGATGACTCAGAAGCAAGAATGCTACTGAGCTCCACAACCACATTTGCAAGTACAAATGTCTAAATTGCAAATTTTTGGTGTCAGCAGCAATTCCACCTTTGATTGCATCTATTCTGAAAAGTGTTTTTTTTTGCCTAGAGTTCAGCTTAAACTTACATGACATAAGATTTAAACATTCAGAAGGCCCAAAGATTATTAAGCAGGCATGTTTTATTCCACTGTCATCAGGTCAATACAAATGTGGAAGGAAATTGAGTTTAAACAAGGAGGCAGTCACATGGGACAAAATCTGTGATTTACATTGGTTTGAAGAATCCTCCATCTGTCTGTTCCTTCTTCCCCTAAAGACAACCCTCTTTCCAGAGACATTTCCGTTTGACTGCTCCAGCTGGCCTCCCTCACCATTACCACCTGCCACTGGAAGTTCCACTACACATTTCCCTGTTTGAAACCTACCACCTGGCAAAAAAACATAGCACACAGTGACCAGTTAGCAGTTGTGTCACTAGTAGGTCATGTGCCATGAAGGCTAGACTATTCAAGTCCACGTTAGTGGCAGTGAAATCCCTGCCAAATGAAAAATGGACATTCACAGACAATTGAGAGATACCGAGGTTTTTACTTTATTCATTCATTCGTAGGATTAGGCTGTTGCTGGCTGGGCCAGCATTTATTACCGAAACCTAATTGTCCTTGAGAAGGTGGTAGTGAGCAGTCTTCTTGAACCACTGCAGTCCACGTGTTGTAGGTGAACCCACAATGCCATGAGGGAGAAAGGACCAGGATTTTAACTCAATGACACTGAATGAACGACAATATATTTCCAAGTCAGGATGGCGTGCGGCTTGGAGGGGAGCTTGCATGTGATTTGTTCCCCATGTATCTGCTGCCTTTTCTTTCTTGGTGGAAGTGATCATGTGTTTCAAAGGTGCTTTCTAAGGAGCATTACTAAATTTCTGCCTTGTAGATGGAACACACTAGAGAGCATCAGTGGAGGGAGCGAAAGTTTGCGAATGTGATGTCAGTCAAGCGGGGTCTTTGCCCTAGATAGAGTCAAAAATCTTGGTGTTATTGCAGCTGCACTCATCCGGGCAAGTGGAATGCTTTGGAGATGGTGGACTGATTTTGGGAAGTCAGAAGGTGAATTACTTGCTGTAGGATTTCTAGCTTCTTGTAGCCACAGTAGTTTTATGGCTAGTCCAGTTCAGTTTCTGATCAATGGCAATCTCCAGGATGTTGAGAGTGGGAAATGCAGTGATGGTAATACCATTGAATGTAAAGGGGTAAAGGTTGGATTCTCTTTTGGAGAAGATCATTGTCAGGAGCTTGCGCACATGAATATTACGTGTCACCTGTAAGCCCAAACCTGGATACTGTTGAGGTCTTGCCATATTTGGACATGGACTGGTTCAGTGATTGAGGAGTTACTAATGATGTTAAATATTGTGCAATCATCAGCAACATCCCAGCTTCTGATCTTTATGGTGGAGGGAAGATAAATGATGAAGCAACTGAAGACATTTGGGCCTCGGATATTACCCTAAAGAACTCCCAAGGAGATGTCCTGGAGCTAAGATGACAGACTGTAAACAGTCACATACATTTTCCTTTGTGCCAGATATGACTTCAACCAGTGGAGAATTTTCCCTCCGCTTCCTAGAGCTAGGGTCCTTGATGCTACACTCGGTTGAATGTAGCCTTGATGTCATGGGCAGTTATTCTCACCCCACCTTATGGATGGTTGTTAACTTCTGATGATCCACTTAATCAGCTGATCAGATTTGAAGCATTTACGGGTAGGAAAATTTCCATGAAAATTTCTTTTAAAAATGAGGCATATGCTCTTGAAAATGCTAGCAGCCTGACTCTGCCAAGCAAGCTAAATCTCAGAGCTTCAAGAATATTAAATTCTACCAGGCATTAAATATCCAGATAATGATGAGTAATCCTGCTAGATCAAAAACTCAGACCCTGTGAAAAGTCAATTATGGACACTCAATTGCATCTTAGCTGCTTTCTGCAAGGTTGCCCAATTAACCGTCACTATTGTCACCCTTCCGATGAACTCGAATCTAACAGTGAGCTAAGAGTTTGGAATGCACTGGTGCATCACATGAACAGTCCATCTCTTCACCATTAATTTAGAACGAAACATTTCTTAGAAGTCCGCAATATGTGATGTTTAGAAAATAGATAGTATCAGACAAGCAAAATACTTTTCAGAACAGATTGTTCATTTTATTTATATAGATAAGAAAAATATTTGCACATAGCTTGTCATTACAATGTGGAGAGAATAAAATTCCTTGTTTACAACATCTGAAAACAGTTGACTTCAACTGAAAACAAAATTGATTGCAGTGTAAAATAGGCTGTTGATTTACTGTTAGCCAGCTTTGTTCTACTGATGTTAACCAATTTCATCTTCAAAGTGCTATCCACAAGTAACTTTTGATGTGGGGACTTGCACATCTTTTAAAATTGCACATCTTTTAAAATTGAAATAGAGGCATTGGAAAACACAGAAAAATCTAGGGAAATAAGATTGATACCTCCAGGTGAGGAGCTGGTACAATCAAGATGGGTTGAATTTCTTTCTTCTCTGCAGTAATTTCCACAAGAAACAAATTATATTAGACAAGGAAGATAAAAACACAACACACGTTTGAAAGATCAGAAGGGCTAAATGGAAAACAATGATGTTCACTTGTGATTTACGTTACAATCGTGAGTGAGGTGGTGCTAAAGAAATGAAAAGAGTTATGGGATGGAAAGTCTGCAGATCCAGATGGGGCTTAGAAGAGGTTGCTAATGAGGTACAAGATGAGTTGATGTTAATTTTCCAAAATTTCTTAGATTCAGAACAAGTTCCTGTGGACAGGAAAGTGGCAAATACAACCATTTACAAGGGAGGGACGCAGTAAATAAGAAGCTATCAACCATTAAGTTTGACATCTGTTGTGGGATATGTGATAGAACAGATTATAGAGATTTTGGATGTACACTTAGGAGAAGATCAAGATAATTTGAAAGAGTCAACATGATTTAATTGAAGGAAAATCATGTTTAATTAATTCATTAGAGTTCTTCGAAGGAGTAATATGCTGTATGAACAAAGGGACACCTGTGGACATACTATTCTTGGATTTCAGAAAGCAGTTAGTAAATGGGTTACACAAAATGGTTACTGTAGAACGTAGATGTTCATGGTGTGGGGGTTAACATATCAAGCTGGATAGAAGATTGGCTGGCTGGTCAGCTGAGTGGCAGAAGACAGAAAGTATGCATAAATGGGACTTTGATTGGCAGGCTGTGAAGGGGGGAGTCCCCCAAGGATCTGTGTTTGTGCCTCAACATTACACAATTTACATCAATGACTTAGATAGGAGGAGTGAAGCCAGGGTAGACAAATAGTTAGGAAAGTGTATTGTGGAGAATACACAAGGAAGTTGTAGACTGATATAGATAGGTAGAGTTAGTACGCAAAAAAAACCTGACAGACGAAGTATAATGTGGTATGGTGCAAAATTGTTCACTTTGGCAGGAAGGATTTTTTTTAAACTTTAGTGCATTACTTAAACAAGAAAGACTGCAGAATTCTGGACTGTAGAGGGATTTATCCCATCTCAAAAATAAATAGATGCTTTTGTTCCCCAGTGAAAGTGGAACATGGACTTTTGGTGATTTGAAGGTTTACAAAGCTTACTGTATAACCCATCTTGGGATAGAAATTGTGCATTTTTGCATCCATTTTCCAAGTGAAAAAAGATGGCAACAACAATGACCAACTCAGTAGCCCAAGGACACCTATGAACAACATCCAGTGCTGTGTTGGATTTCCACAATTTGTAACCATCCCAATGAGAAGGTTGTTTCAATATCACTCGGTTAATTGGGTTAAGCTGTGCAACACGTACTACATTCACATCAAATTATTCGTACTTGTTGTATGAAACGAATGAAGTTCTCAACAGAAATTTTGCATCTATTTTGTTACTAATACGTGCATTTATGAAAGCACAACAATCTTTGCTGGGAGTGTTAACAATGAAAATGTAATATGCCAACTATTGTTTAAAACAAGACTTGTGTATAAAAACATCTGGTAGTTCAACATTCAAATTTACTTGAAATATTTTGGCTCCTATTAAGAATCTAAATTGATTCTGGACTTCTGATCAAGATATTGTCCAAATTTGACTTGAAATACACATATAATACATAACATTAAGATTCCTAACAAAGAAAGGCTTTGTTTTGCTCGGCTGTTCTCTGAATAGTTGTCTCAACTCATGTTTATCTTTACTGCTGTACTAAACCTGCATCAGAATTTCGAAATTGTTATTATTATTGGAACCTTCATACTCATACAGCCACTTTGTGTAAAGAAGTATCAAACAATTTGTAACAGTATAGTTATTGCCCTTCCCTCCAAGTATTTACTATTGTCACTGTTGAACATGTCAGAAGTTAATGTTGTTAAATAAATGTTAAATACAAATCCTGCATTTTCTTTAAGAGCCAGATGTCAGAAACAACCGGACAGAAATAATTCTTTTTCCAATGTCTGCCTGCACAATAAAATGGCTCCAAAGTTTATATTTAGCACAAATAAGGTACATTTTCTGCAGTAGATTCTTCCACATGTTCATTTCTTGTTAGTGTATAAATGTTTCAAGTTGTTTGTTTCAAATTGGGGGAAGGCCAACTTTACTAAACAGATGTGAATTGGCAAAATAATCTGGAAACAGATGCTTGAAGATAAATTTGTGTTGAAGCAGGAATAAGTATTCAAAGGGAAGATAAAGAGGAATTAGATTAACATTCACAGAAACAAAAAGGACAGGTTCCCAAATGTAGATCCACTTGGATGTAAAAGAATACATGGTGTAGGAAAAGGCAATAAGAAAGGGAAGTTTATGTCAGAAACTGACAACGGAATGCTACAGAAAGCCTAAATCATAGAATTATAAACTGATAAGAAAAACATTAGGATAGTAAAGAGAGGTTGTGAAAAAATATTGGTTAAGCAAAGCCAAGGACGGCGAAAGTTGTTTAGTAATGCAAAAGAGCAAAATAATAACCAAGGAGAAAATTGGGCTGGTTAGAGACCAAAAAGAGGACTTGTGTGTGGGAGGTGGAAAAATGTGCTTGTGGTTTTTATTAAATACTTTCATGACTGTTTTCAAAAAGAGGAGGTAAAGCAGGCACTTTGGTTAAGATGAAGGAGTGTGAAATACTGGACAGGATAAACATAGTGAAATACGAAATGTTAAGGCAAATGACATCTTTGAAAATCTGCAAGGGCAGAAGAAATGTATCTCAAAGCGCATAAGGAGAATATTCAGCCCATTACATCCATGTGAGCTGAACCATTCAGCCTCATTGCATTTTCCAGCTCTTTGCCTTTAGCCGTGTGGGTTATGGTACCTCAAGTGCATGTGCAAGTATTATCCTCTAGTACCTCGCTGAACATCTTGGAAACTTTGAACATCATTTTCCAATAATTGGCTACAGAAGACTATTAATGCTGCAGTGATGTTTTCAAAATAGGGGATAGCCCATGTAGTTATAGTTCAGTAACTCCAATCTTGGTTGTGAGCAACGGAAAAAAAATCTGAGGGGATCCCAGAAATTGTCATTTATTGAGACACAGATTAACCAAGGACAGTCAGCAAGACTTGTTAAAAGAAGTGCATGTCCATTGAACTCTGGAGGTAGCAGGAATAGACACATATAGTGGTCAAGAAGGTATTTGGGATCCCTTTATTTTATTACCTAAGGCATTGAATATGAGAGCAAGGACGTTTTGCTAGAACTGTATAAAACAACAGTTCTACCACTACTGGAGCCCTGCATATAACTCTGGACACCACATTACAGGAAAGATATCATTGTATTGGAGAGGATGCAGAGGAAATGTTTGAGTATGTTGGCTGGAGTAGAGACATGTAACAATGAAGGACAATTTGAAAAGTGGGGAAAGTTGAAGGCAGTTTCAGTTAAACATATAAACTTCTACCGGTCTAGGAAGAGTGAATAGACAGGAACTATTTCCCTTAGCAGAGCAGTAAATCAACAGAGAGACAGAATGAAAGAAATTGGCAGGAGAAAGATGAACTGAAGAGGGTGGTGATGTCTGGAACTTAATGGATGACAGTGTGGTAGGGGCAGAATCTCTCGTTATATTTAAAATATATCTGTACAGGTACTTGAGGTGCCCTAACCTACACGGTGAAAGAAAAAGATTTGGAAAATGTGGTGAGGCTGGATGGTTCCTTTTCAGCTAACACAGATGTAATGGGTTGAATGGTCTCCTTACATGCTTTAAGTTTGCTATATTGTCGTGCAAAATATCCATGTTTTCATCTCTGCTATGATATTTAAAACAATCCATCTCATGCACACATACAACATACTGCTTCAAAATTACATTTTTAAGATAAGAAAGATTAGGTCAGAGGGCTTTCTCTCTCCTATCCTTAAAATCGCTTCTGGTAATCTTTTTTCAACATCTGTCTACCTCCTACTCTATCTCCCCCTGCTCACCTTTCTGGCCATGTCTCTATTACTTTGAATAAATAAGATCCTGCCATCAGTAGCTCACCATAGGTACAATTATTAGATCAGTTCCCTGACAACAATGTGCATTGCTGAAAGATATTAAAATTTGAATCCAATATTGGGCTAGATCTTTCTTGATAACTGCAGATTAAAGGAAAGTGTTGTACTTCATATCCAATGCAAAGCAATTTGGTCTCCAAGGTGAATTAGCCAAGTCTCATTTAAATGCAGCAACTCAATCAGTTGAAGCAAGAAGATTAAATCTGTCTTCTGAATCTTCGTCTAAGGAACAATATCAGTCCAAATAACACAAGAGCTCAGAATTCTAAAGCTTGATCTACAACTGACTAACCCACTCATTTACCCATTTCAGACAGATCTCTGCGAAAAAATACAAACATCGCACTTATCTTCAAGGATCAAAGTCAAACTAGTGTCACTCCTTTGTACTGAATGAATCAAATAACAGACGTCACAATGACAAACACCGGCCTACAGTTTTTGCATGGTTGCACGGTTTAATTTTGGCACATTTAACTTGAAATTGGATAATAATTTGCAGAATTTGTCTTGCAAATTACCTCAAAATTACCTCAATCACATATTGAGTTTCTGTAATCTTTCAGGCTAGTTTAAAAAAATCATGCAAGCCACGAGTCACACGTCCCCACAAGACAAACCTGCTGCTGAATTGAATCAATTTCTATTGAGAGCTTACATTAATTGTGCTCATTCAAGAAGGCTCCATAAAATTAATTTGGCTGTTTTAAGCACAAAGCCCTAAAAATTAAACCGTTTCTAAAATATGTGCACATTCTATATATAACTTTCTTATTCATGGTGAAACTTTTCACCCGAATATAACTAGTAAATGACTCTGTATATTATCTGTATTTTAAAATCAGTGGCTGGATTTTACAGACCCATCCACAGGCAGGTTGGCAGATGGGAAGATGTGCCAAGACACTGGGTACTATGCCAGGAACACCATTACCAGCACATGCCTGCTTGCCCTTGCTACAAAATATATCAGCAATGGGACTGGCATTGGGAGATCCTGCCTGAGGGCCAGCTGAGGCCCAGGAATAGCCAATTCATGGCTGCTTAGTTGCCTCCACCAGCCATCACTGGGATTTCACCCAAGGACGGAGTGGCCACTCTAAGTGTGTAACTCAGCAGAGTTTAATTTGAAGGCTAGCCAATTTGGGGAATGGGGCTAAACTTCCTTTATGACCCCGCTGTATCCAAGGAAGACCCCTGCTCACAAGGCTTTCCAACAGCCATGTTGTTCATGACACCATCATAACCACTCTAAGCCATCATCCTCACGACTGGTGCCCTCTAACCTGGCCTCAGCAAAATCCTAGACTTAGCTCAAAGTCCAGCTTCATCACTGAGCTCTCTTTTTGGGATTGACTGCAGTCCCAAAACTGGCCATCTCTCTTGGTGATGTTACTGGGGCCAGAGAGCTAGCAGCCATTTGATCAGCCAGTAGTTCTCAGAGCTGGAATGTTCACCTTAGATGGAGGCATTTAACGGTGTCTTGCTTGCTCAATGGCTTCAGGTTGAGCCAGCCAGTTGGAGGTGAGCTGGTCCCTGACATTTACATGGGTGACGCAGTTTGCTTCAGGTTGTTTACTAATGTTGATTTCCAAAGTGATCAAAAAAGTGATACACCCATTTTTCAAAAAACGTTTAAGTATGACAAGGAGATACCTTTAAAGCAAAATATATGTTTGTGCTGATTCATGACAGATTTAGCATTTGGCATTATGCATGCATTCGGGCAGAGACTTGTGAATTAAAATAGATCTTAACAACAAAAAGCAATATTGGATGCAATTTGCACCTGGTTAACTCATTCTACCTGAAGCAGGAATGCTTCCTCACAGCCTCACCAAATTAATTGTGACAACTGGCATGTTATGATTCGAGCTCCTTTCTAAGACTTTTATTTTGTGTTCACCACAGTAAGGTGCTTTGCATGAGCAGATCAAATCTCCCCATGAACTTCAACCTGCAGATAGAAATTTCTCAGACAAAGCCTTCGAGGTGAGTAGAGTGGGAAACTCTCTTAATGTGAAATTTTAATGCAGTTTGTCACATTTTCAAATGTTTTGATACCTGCATAAAATTTCAGACAGAAGAACAATGACTTGCATTTATATAGTCTTGTTTGCATTGAGATGTGACCAAATTAAATTTCACTCTGTGGTTTTTAAATCCACAGAATGGCGCATCTGGTGATGCAGACTACTTTTACGCATTGCTGTGGCTTCAATATAAGGAGTTTGTAGGAGAGACCTGTCCACGTGTTTGTTGAGTGACGGCAGCCCTGGAGAGAGTTTTTTTTTGTCTGCAACTTTTGTGGTCCAAAAAAATCAATGAGGGTAGATCTGTGGATGTTGCCCACGTAGATTTTAATAAGGCTTTTGTCTTGGTCCTTCATGTAAGGTCATCCAAAAAATTAAGATGTATGGGACCCATGGTGACTTAGCCGCATAGTTTCAGAATTGGGTTACCCATAGAAGGCAGAGGGTGGTGGTGGAAAGATACTTTTCAGACTGGAGGTCTGTGACTAGTGGTATTCCGCAGGGATCTGCACTAGGACCTCTGCTGTTTGTGTTTTATATAAATGACTTGGATGAAAATATAGATGGCTGGGTTAGTAAATTTGCAGACGGTACAAAGATCAGTGGAGTTGTAGATAGAGTTGAAGGTTGTCGAAGGATACAGTGGGATTTAGATTAATTTTGTGGATACGGTGGAGAAATGGCAGATGGAGTTCAATCTGGGTAAGTGTCAGGTGCTGCAGTTTGTGAGATCAAATATTAAATGAAAAGTATACAGTTAATGGCAGGATCCTAAACATCATTGATGTACAGAGGGATCTTGGGGTTCAAGTCCACAGCTCCCTGTAAGTGGCCCTGTAAATAGGATGGTAAAGAAGGCATATAACACGCTTGCCGTTATTTGTCGGGGTACTGAGTACAAGAGTTAGGATGTTATGTTGCAGCTTTATAAGACTTTGGTTCAGCCACACTTAGAGTATTGTGTTCAATTCTGGGTGCCACATTACAGGAAATACGTGGAGGTGCTGGATAGGATACAGAAGAGGTTTACCAGGATACTGCCTGGATTAGAAGGTATGAGCTACAAGGAAAGACTAGAAAAATCTCGTATCGTTTTCTTTGGAATGGCAGAGGCTGAGAGGAGATTTGATAGAAGTCTATAAAATTATGAGATGCATAGATAGAGTTGAAGGTCAGAATCTTATTCCCAGAACTGAAACGCCTAATACGAGGGGGTATGCATTATCATCACATTCTTCCATTGGTGCTTGCTTGATATGTACCTGATACGCATTTAAGTTGAGAGGGGAAAGTTCAAAGAAGGTGTGAGGGGCAAATTTTTTACACAGAGAGTGATAGGAGTCTGGAATGCGCTGCCAGGGGTGGAGGTATATACGATCGGGGCGTTTAAGGGACTTTTAGATAAGCACATGAATGTGGAAGGAATGGAGTGATATGAACCAAGGGCTGGCAGAAGGAATTAGTTTAATGTGGCATCATATTCCGAACAGCATTGTTGGCTGAAGGGCCTGTTCCTGTGCTGCATTGTTCTATGTTCTAAAATACAACGTTTAAAAGGCATTTGGATAAGTACCTGAATAGGAAAGGTTTGGAAGGATATCGGCCAAATGCAGGCAAATAGGACTAGTTTGGTTTGGGACATGGTTAGCATAGACTAGTTGGATCAAAGAGTCTGTTTCCATGCTGTACGGCTGTATTACTCTGTACGTAGGCCTTGTGGTAAATTTCTTCTTTAAATCCCAAAATACAAAAAAAATCAGGCAGTAAAGAAAGAACTTACATTTGTACAGCACCTTTCTAGACCTCATGGTATCCAGAGCATTTTACAGCTAATTGCATTGTTCTCAGCTGTTGTCAAATGCACAGTCAACTTACATGCAGGATACCCCCGCTCATCTCCGAAATGGCCATCTCCAAAGCTGTGATGGCATTTAGAGCTTCGGTTTAATCTCCCATCTGAAAAATGGTTCTTCCAGCTGTGCAACACTCTTTCAATGCTACAGGTGATGTCAGCCTGGAATTGGCTCTCAAATTGCAAGTGGGACTTGCATACACAACTTTTTGAGTGCTGCCACTGAACCATGACTGTCTCATAAATATTCTGAATTCTACACTGCCTGTGTAGTTTTCTGGGGGCCTTGTCCAGGACATAACATCCTGGGGACATCAAGCACACCGCTCAGTGTCTAACGAGATGGGTTAACCCTGCTTTAGGTATTCTTGGTCCTCGAACCTTCATGGGACTTGGTGTAAGTTAAGAAGTCAGTACATTGAGTAAAATAAAATTTACCGGTGCAACAGGGCATTAAAAATTTGGCAGAAAATTATGAAGTGAGTTTTTTTGACATTGTGGAGTGCTGGAGATAAGTCTCTGAAATTTGTACAATCTTCTCCCTCGTGGCAAGTCACCTTGCTTCCTAACTAATCAATTAGAAAATTGCCAGCCATGGAACACTGGAGTAGATCAGAAGACAAGCCTTTGGTTTCCTTTTCAGTTCCTACAGAAGCATGTGGAGCACCTTCCTGATTAATACCTTCTTATGTTGGTAGAAATGTTGAAAAAAGAAATTGTCAGATTTATGTTCAAGGAACAGACTATGATCACCCCATGGTGGAAAGAAACCTGATAATCTGTGTAAATACTGAAGCTAAGTTATGGGGTAAGTTGAAAATGAGTTTTTTTTGTGCTAAAGTCAAGCAGAACTGCAAGTGGAGTTTATCATCTGGCTCTGCTGTAGCTATACAGACAGTTCTGCTCAGTCCTATTCGTCAAGCCAATGTCGAATGCAATTGGCGCTGACAACATAAGAAAAATAATTGGAAAGAGACAGCAAGGTGACATTGTGTAGGGCACAGGAAAGGTTCACATAGCATGCTCTTTGAGGTCGCAATTCTGGAAAGCTTCCCATGTAGGATTTGTAGGCTTCACAGCATTATCTATCGTGTGTTGAGGTGAAGGAAATGTCTCATATGCACATTAATTTAATGATGCAGCATCTGCAAATGATTGTTGTCAATCAAACTGTAACATCATTTGAAGGCAACAATATCCAGGATCCTGTCATATTTTGGAAGAGCTTTTTGAAGGCTTTCGTGAGCAATGATGCACGTGTCATAGAATGTAAAGTAGCAGCCCATTTGATCGAAGAGTTCCTGATGCAAAGTCCTTTGAGAATGGCAAACAAAACCTCTTACTCCAACACGTAAATTCTTTTCCAGCATCTAGAGAACTAAGGTTAGATCATTAGCCTGTGCAGAATGATACATTATATTGAACAATCTCCTGACAGTATTAATGGAGTATCCAACCTGAATAAAACTGTTTGATCTGTTTGATTATTTTAGGAAGGGTCTCCAGGTGCATATCAAGCAAGCACCAATGGAAGAATGTGATGATAATTTAAAAGCATAGTCAGTCAACACTTAGGAGCATTGCTTGTGATTTTTCCCTTCCTGGGAATAAGAGCTATTGATATCTGTTTTCCAAGAGACTGGGATAGCTTTAGTTTTAATTAGATACTCAACTAGATTTACCCCAGTACAGAGCCACCTCTGAGAGAAGCTTTTCTATAAAACTCATCATGATGTTTTAAGGTAGCAAACTGCCTCTAGCATCACTTTTGCAGAATTTTAGAACAAAAACAACTGATTTCTTGACTACAAAATAAGTAGGATAATTTTCTTCTAAATTAACTGATAACAAGCAAAGGCCAAATAATCAAGATTTTAATTGTGACAAACTTTCTTCTCTGTTGGCCTTTCCTGTAACAGCTCAGCGCCAAGTTTGCGGGAGAAAATTACCTTCTTGATGTCATCAGAATCAGCAATCCATAAACCTGCTGGATTTACCTCTGTGCTTGCAATGTCTCGACAATGAATATTTTAGCTGCCTGCACTCTATTATCACACAGACAGAGATGTTGAACACATCATAATCTAGAGCAGTCTACAATCTTGATACTCTATCATCAGGTGATCTTCATTAATTTAGTATTCTGCATTTCATTGCTCAAATTTGTTCTGTAGGAATTTTTCCTCCCTCTCTTGACTCCACAGGACATCAAATAATTCTGCTGAAAAACAATTATTTGCTAACAATGTGATTTATTATTTTCATAAGGTATGAAGATTGCCATCTTTATTATCTTTTGAATTAAACAAAGCCAGTAAGCTGGAATATGATCACACCTAAAAATGGTCACATAGTGGACATGGCTTGCCATTCACATGACTATTTTCTTGGCCCCAGTCAGCATGTGGAATTGGTGCTTGTAATTCTTTTTATCTTGAGGTAGACCTACAATTTTTGATATCTTGCAGATCTATGAGAAAATTATATTCATGGATGAATGAATACGTCATATATTAATATATCAGAAAATGTCATAGCAGAAATGTAACTTCTATAGAGGTTGAAAACAGAGGAAGAGAAGAAGTAAAGGCAATTGCAAATGAAGAAGAACAGTAGGTTACAGAGATACCAACAAAATAAGAAAAGAAATGAAATGTACACAGGAAAGATTTAGCAAAATAAAGACATCTGCAGGTGAAACAATGGAAAGTAGGGATGTGTACAAATTTCATGATTTGCATAATTCCAGGTTTATACTGTCAAATATATTTTATCCCCTTTCCTGTGTATTGACAGTAGTTCAAATATATAAAATTAAATTCATTAATATATTTTCGATGTAAAATAATAAGTTCCAAATAAAGTAACTTTAATTGTATTCCTTAATATTTAGATATTTAGAAATCAAAAAAGCATCTATCGACTTAATAATGTTCAAAGTTTCATTTTTTAATAAACTCTATCAAGATGTTTATTTAAGGTGCCTTATTGTTCATATTGATTTTGCAGCAAGTCAAATACAACTGGTACACAATGCACATGCCGTAAAATGAAAAATTCTTCCTTTGGATTTGGGATAGGTCAGCTTTGCTTAGTAAGACAATAAATATAATGTTCCCAATGCCCTTGAAATGAGTATGAAAGTGTCACACCCAGTACAGCACCATGACTTGAGCTGTAAATATTTTATACGGGCTATAAAACATTCAGTTCAATATACACAGCTCAGGTTTACATTTTATATGGGTGCCTAAGTAACAAGGAAATGGTTCACTGGATTCATCACCCAGTAATCCAATTCTCCAGCATCCACTGAAATAAACTGAACTTTGTGCTAAATATTTATTATCAGCCAGAAGACAGTGGGAATTATAGGGTTAATTTAATTTAATGGAAAATTCCAAATCTCAGCATTTCTATTCCTGGGGATGTAATTAAAGTCCTGGTAGAATGGATAGCCGAGTCTCCATTCAATTTATTGATTAACCATTCTCAGCACTTCATTGCCATCTAAAGCTTAGTAATTGGGAACCATTCTCCATGGTTTCTGAGCACAGACCAGCTTCACAATGATTAAACATCGTCACAACAGATCAGTCAATGTTTAGTGCTGCACCTAAGGTACAGGCAAAATAATATATCCATGCATATTATGAAAAACAAATTTCTGACCCACCTTGTTTTAAGAACTAATAATTTTAGATAAAATAAATATTTTAATTTGGTATTACCTCTGCTTTCTTGAAAGTTATTTTATGTTAGACTGATGTATAATATTTTAATTCAACGTTTTAAGCAGTCAAAGCTGAGTTTTTACTTAGTACCTGATCAAATATTTTGAGAGATCCTCTAAAAGCAAATTTTATTTGAAAGTGACACAAATAACGCTATTATTTAAGAAGTAGTCATGAATTTTTAACATCTGCTTTCATGCATCTATATGACATCTAACACACATGTACATTATTCTCCTGTACTCGGTACATAATGTTCTAGGTTTATGCAAATGATGCATAAAAGGAATAAAGCAACATTCAAATCATGGTCAATACTTTATTTCCATATTGCAATGCAGCAGAAGGTGCTCAATCATTTCAGATTATGTGACGTTTCTAATTCTTTTATCGCTGATGTGGTAATATTAAAAGTTTTACGTTACACAGAATTGTTTGATTACTCAAATCATGTGTAAATACTGTATTCAGCCTTTTTGAAGATACTAATTTGCTTTATATCATTTTATAAATGATCACTGCATTTAATGTTCAGTGGTTTTCGGATATATAAAAGGGAACATTGGATACAATACACCCATTTGACATGTAAGATGCATGTAACGAAGGACAATTTTGAGAACAAATCTCCCGCACACCTTAAATATATAAAGCTTGATCTTAATGCTTATTTTAGACCCCTCTTCTGAGTGACATTGTGATGAGAAGTACAGGCTATGGCAAAATAGTGATTATCATTAAAATGTCAGTTTTGAATCTAAAAATCAGACACAATCAGGGGAGGCGATGGCCTATTGGTATTATCGCTGGACTGTTAATCCAGAGCCCAGATAATGTTCCAGGGACCTGGGTTCAAAGTGCCTCAGGGCAGATGGTAGAATTCAAATTCAATAACATGTCTGTAATTAAGAATCTAATGATGACCGTAAATCCGTTGTCAATTGTCAGAAAAACCCATCTGGTTCACTAATGTCCTTTAAGGAAGGAAACTGTCATCTTTACCTGGTTTGGCCTACATGTGACTCCAGACCCACAACAATATGGGTGACTGTTAACTGTCCTCTGGGCAATTAGGGGTGAGCAATAAATGCTGGCCTAGCCAGCAATGCCCTCATCCCGTTAAAAAAATACAAATAAAGGAAAAAGAAATCCTATGCAGACAAAAGGGATAGAAATATTCCTCCTCAATCCGCTGTACTTGTTACTTCTCCATCCCAGTATGTTTTGTTTTAAATACTAGTTGGAATCACAGTTATGAGTTCCACCACAGAACAAACCAATGACCAGGATTTGTGACTATAGCGTGATAGCTGATGTGACAACATTAGGTGAGAAATATCGGGACAGCAATTTATGGTTGTTGATACTTATCGAGTGGCCAAAAGTCACAACATGAAAAGTGAGGCTACTGGACGCACTGTACAAAAAACCATAATGAGATCTACGTAATCTATTATTCTAAAATGTACGTATAACTCATCACAAAGTCAAGTAAAGATCAAACTGTTGCCTTGGTGAATATCCTGGATGTAGTGCTAGTGCAGTTCCTTCTTTGAAAGTTAGGGCCAGTATGTCCAACTATTTTCTTTGACTCAGACTCTGAGACTTGAAGGATAGTTATAGCACAGAATGTGGCCATTCTATCCATTACGAGTGTGCTGGCTCTCTGATAGAACAATTCACCAAATACCACACAACTTCATTTTTCCCTGTAGCCCAACACATTTTTCTTTTTCAGGATAATGGGCTGAATTTGACCAGAAAATGTCAATTTCGGTGAGATTCATGAAGGGTTTCTCTCGGTTAATCTTGGCAAGATTTCTTGTGTTATTGTTCAAAATATGCCTCATTATCTCTGCACCACCACTCTAATGTCACCTCGTATGTATTATCTTCCATCTGGTCAGAGGTGAAAGTACTCGACTGTGCCAGGATCTGCTGGAATTTCTGGTTTAAAACCCAACCATATACCCGGTCAAATATACCAGCCAAGAGTTGCCCGTCACAGTGCATGCAGTGAGAGGAACCATAAGGAAATTGCTCTCATGGCAGGACAAACATTGCGTTATAAATACAAACATATGTTTGTAAATCTTTTGCTATTTAGAACCAAGCTACACAGGTTAGCCATATATTAGCATCATCCCATTTTAGAACCCTGTCAAAAGGGAGTAGTAGTCTTTCCCCAATGCCGAGAGTAGTCCAACATTTTCTCATTGTTCAATGTAGGAGCAGCACATACTGGAGACCCTTCAAATGGTTTATTTAGCAATTGCAAAAGTGAAAAAAAACCAAACAAAAGTTGCATTTGCCTCTTGTAGTAGATCGTGGACCATTTTCCTTTTGAGCAGCAACAAACTTACAGTCAACAAATGATCCCAACACTATCACATCACATCTTTTAGAACCAGGTGTTGATTAACTCCTGTTTGGCTGGTTATGCCTGATGCTGTAATGTTTGAAAATGCTGAAGGTGAGTTTCTTCTTGTTCAATGTCCTCATGTTCCTCCTCAGAAGACTGCAAGCACTTTCCTGGCTATTCAGTGTCCCAGGACATTCACAGTCTGGGACGATGGTGTGTCTTGCTCATCTGGAAGAAATGGCATCAAGAACAATAGATTCTGGGCCTCCTGTGTATCCTGAGGGACCGTCAGCTGGACTGCTTCAGAAAGAAGCTGTTCAGCAGCTGCAGGAGGTTGCTGCTGGTTCTAGGTTTGGTGTTGTATTTGTTGCTCCTTAATCTCTCTATGCCTATGCACCACAGCAACAGTGACAATAACCCGTGTAGTAGCTGGATCCATTGGTCACTCTTCCAAAAAATCTTTTGCGGGAAAATGAAACAGGCTCTTAGTAATATGAGCAATGAACATTCACATCACTCACAGAGGATGGTTTAGCATGGTCCTCCGTAGGGTGTAGAGATGCTAGTATTGGACTGGGGTGGACAAAGTCAGAAGTCACACAACACCAGGTTATCGTTCAATGGGTTTATTTGGAATCACAAGGTTTTGGAGCGCAGCCCCTTCGCCAGGTGAAGTGAGCTCTGAAAACATGTGATTTCAAATAATCCTGTTGGACTATAACCTGGTATTGTGTGACTTCTGACTTCCTCAATTGGGGGACATGGAGCACTCCAACAAGAATTGCCATGGACTGTTTCTACATCGACATTTAATATATGTGACCTTATTCTTATGAATAAGGAGATTGTAAGTTCTGTATGATTACCTGATACTTTGTTTCCCCCCACTCCCACGTTACTCAAGAAAGGCAGCATTGTACATAAGAGCATGGTGTTGATCAAAATGAGAAGTTATCATTTCCGTGCCCTTATGCAACCTACGATATCTTCAATTGTCTTTGTAAATTGTGGCTTGCCACTTTTAAAGCCATCTGAGGTTACTTTGGGTCACAGAGATGACTATGATCAATCTGTAATGACCAATGACATAGTGAAGATTGCATGTGACCAGGATTTGTATCCCATTCAGTTTGATACTGCAAACATTTCACATGCAGGGTACCATGATTACAAATGACACCAACTCAAATTGTGAAAATTGTGATTAATGCAATTGCCTTTGAATCGTCTCATATCACTTACAAGTGCAGGTTGCATGCTTAGGCAGAAAAAAACACTTGCTTTGATCACTCCATGTGTAGTTGCAGCCATTTTGCATTTTGCATGGAGGATAGAAGGTATCAGAATTCACACTTGGCACAGGGAGATGCAGGCTTAACCTGGTAATTAACAGGCTCCTCCAACCTCCCCCCAAACAATAACAGTCTTTTCTTCCATGTCATCCCTGTTGAGCCTATCGTTACTAAGCTTCCAAACATTTCCATACAGCTCTTTAAGTTATAAAATTATCTCCCACCATAACCCTGGTGTCATGGTCCTATGGCATAATTATCCTAACAATCATGCTGCACTGAGCCCTCCTCCCCTGCACTGTGAACATCAAAGTAAGTACAAAGTGGGGCGTGCTCAGAGAGCAAGCGTGGAGCACTAACATATAGCCTGGCCCCATCTGTGAGCTTGTTTGCAGCTCCTCTATGCACAGTGTTCTGGCAGCAACATGTCAATGACTGGTGCTAGGTGTTTCAAAGAGCAGCGTTGACTGCAGCAATGCCTTACCAATGTACATGCAGCCTATTACCCATTCTATGTATTGCCTTCACTTAATCAATTTCAAATCAAACAAGTGTCTGCAAAACCTCTTTTTGCACCTCCTCTTCCAATATAGTTTATAATTGTTTTGGGTTCTGAAATGTGGCAGAATCATCGGAGATTTAATTCAAGGTCTAGCTCAATGTCAGAAATAACTTGTTCCATCTTTTAACCATTCTGGAAGTCAAGGCGAGATACTTGTGATACAGTGGCAAGTTTGTCTCTTATAGAGATTATTGCTTATTAGCGGTACGTCCTGCCTTATCGCTTTGCATCTTTCTACCGAATTGTTTGCTGTGAACTCGGTGATTTCCTCTGGGTGATTGGGTTTCCTCCAAAAGTCCAAAGATGAGCTGGCCAGGTGCATTGGTCTTAAGAAATTGCCCTGTAGAGTCCAGGGATGTGCAAGCTGTGTGGATTAGCCATGGGTAATAAAGGAATAGGGTCAAGGGCTAGGCCTGGATGGGGTGGTCTTTGGAGGGTTCCAAGGGATGGGCTGAATGACATCTCAGGAATTCTATGACCTGCGCTAAGACCCTTTAAAAACTCTCATAACACATCTCCAATCCACTTGTGATATGACTGCATTTTAGTGCTGAACCTTGGCACAGGCGGCATGGTGGCTCAGTGGTTAGCACTGCTGCCTCACAGAGCCAGGGACCCGCGTTCGATTCCACCCTTGGGCAACTGTCTGTGTGGAGTTTGCACATTCTCCCTGTGTGTGTGTGGGTTTCCTCCGGGTACCCCGGTTTCTTCCCACGGTCCAAAGATGTGCAGTATAGGTGTGTTGGCCATGCTAAATTGTCCATTGTGTTCAAGGATGTGTAGATTGGGTGGGTTGTAGGAGGATGGGCCTAGGTGGGATTCTACAAGGGTCAGTGTGGACTTATTGGGCTGAAGGGCCCGTTTCCACACTGTAGGGATTCTATTCTACCTTGGAATGTAAAGCTGCAGTAAACACATGTGCTCAGGAACGTGCACCAAGCTATATCCACAGGATGTTTGTTTGATCGGTTAGACACCATTCACATTCACAGGATGCTCACAGCACCCCTGCTTTGCTTTTGCTTTTCCTTTTTGCTCCTTGTCCTGTCAATACCAGGGTCACTGTACTGAGTACTGTCTTGTCATTTAGAGCTGACATAAAACCATGGGCAGTAAGTCAAGGGCAGCATCCATTACCTGTCCAGGGGCTTGGATACTGTCAGTCAGCCACTCAGGGTGCTCTCCTCAAAGTGTTAGAAGCAGAATATCGAACAGCCCATCAATCATTTCTGCACCATTGTGGCTATGTTCCTCCTCAAATGAGAGTGGCAGGTATTACGGGAGATGAAAGTGAGTGATCAGTTATTACCTTTAATGCTGATGGGGATGTATGCTGAGTGAGTAGGCAGCACTAAGAGGTGACAGGGTTAATGGTGTCACGTTTCAGTGTGGGGGATGGTGAGTGGGGAAGGTGTTGCAGACATTGGTGAGTGTGGCAGAGCTGGAGGCTTGGATGGGAGGTTGATACAGTAGCAAGGATAGAGTGAGGTCATTGACCTTCTTCTTACAGTGCTGCGTACTCCTCGAGATGGCTGAAACTGCACCAACCTGGATGGCAACTTCAGACCAGGTTAGCATAATCTGATATTATGGCCTGGTCCTGAGGAAGGGGATGATCTATCTTTGCACCACACCTTCTACCGCGACATCAAGGTCCCTGCCTGCGGTACCAAATTCCCAGCTTTGCCATATCTGGGGCAAATACCAGGAAGTGTGCAGGGTAGCTCTGGTCTGATAGTGTTTGTCTGAGTGCGCAACGGCTGTTTAAAATGGTGCCAGCATTACGGATGCCTGTCCATGTTGGGATATCCTGGCAATGGCGAGTTCTTCCGGGCATGGCAGTTGATAGAATGGGGCCAGACTCAGACAAGAACAGCCCCGTCGGGACAGGGTAATTCAATGAGATGAGTTTGGTAAGATGTGGTGAGTAAGCCTGCTAGGTCTTATGGGAGAAACCTTCTGCAAAACATGACAAAAGTAATCCTTAGTCAAGTAAGCACATAAGATTCAGCCCAATGTGCTTTAGTTTAGAGTATTTGAAAAGTATGAGGGTGAGCAGGTTAGGAGACCATTAATGGACCATTCCCACGGCTGCAAAAATTAGTCCAATTGCCTACCAATCTGCTCACTAAGAGCTAGCAGGCAAACATTGATGAATTTCTCAGTAAATCACAGGCCTCAGTACTGGAGTCTTAGATTGCCAAAGCTGCTGGCCAATCAGAAGCCAGGATTTTCTGGCATCCAGAGTCTGCTGCTCAATGGACTGAGCAGCGAGAGGTTAAATAATTTTGTACTCTTGTTGAAGATAAGGTCATCAGCAGAGTGATTTGTGGGGACTGGAGAAGAGGGCAGGGGTTAGGCTTTCAGAGGCTTCTTCCTTTCCAACTGGGCCTCTAATTGCCTCGGAATGGACCATTTTGAAGCCCTCCTTCAATCCAGTGGGCAGGCAGCCCTGGTTTCCCAGTCAGGAATCTAGGCACTTTTTAGGTGATCAGTGAAATGTCATGTTGAGGCACTTAAATGGTCATTAATTGACTACTAAAGGGTGTAAACTAGTGGCAAGTTGAGAAGGTCACCCAAGGACTTCCATACCCAGAAATGAATCAGTGAGATGGCAAGAAGTGTCTAAGTTTCTTCCCAGAGCCAACTCAGCCAATTGGTTACCTTCTCACCACCTCCATGAGGGAGAAAATTGCACCAGAAGTCTTGTACTTACTCAAATTTGGGCCAATTTGAATAATACTTCTAAAGGCTTACATTCTAAAGCTCGGAAAGAATGGACATTAACTGTTAAACTAAACTTAGTGAACAGGTTAATCTTTGTGGATCAATACAAACTCTGTTACTTAAACAAACACTATAGATTTGAAAAATGGATGACAATATGAACAGTCCAAACAAACAGAATAGCTATCAGGAGATACGAAAAAGCTGACCATCCTATTACAGTGCCTTACTGTGGCATTTCAGCGAAGCACATTTTCCAGATTTAAAGCAGCAAAAATTCAAAGGAGTGCCTCTGCAGATTTAACTTTTTCTTGTTTTGAATAACAATTTTGGTCAATCACCCTTATGTCAATTTTTTTTTACCATGTCAGTATGTAGCAAGTTATTTTCAGCTCACTGATTAATGACACGCAATGGTAAAGAAACACACACAAGGGAATTTTAATGCCCAGAGGTGTATTTAAAAACATTGTTCTTGAACCAAATTTCTGCTGATAGAAATTTATTTTCAGACTGAAACCCAGTATAGGTCAGAATATCGCATTTCCTTTTGCCTTTATTGATAATACATTTGGGGTTAACAATGACCAGAAATGTTTCCATTGTTGCCAGATAACAGAAACCATTTACAATTTATGATCAAACTGAAACTGAGAAATAACCTGATATGATTGTTTAATATTGTATTTTTAACATGTTGTGTTGATTTCAATTAGAGTGCAAGACTAGTCCATGTATTATGACTGAAGCAAGCGTTTAAGACTTCAAGAATAACTGGTTCCCCAACTAAGCATAATAGTGAATGTTAATCTAATAATAGGTATTTTACTTGCTCTGATTTGTACAAGTAGGGAACTGTTCCACTCATCAATTCTTCATCAATCTCACTAATCAGTCTGGATGTATGGTACTATTAGCAGTTTCCATTTACAGATATTGGCATGACAGCCCTTTTTCTCAATTATACAGAAGCTTCTGTCTGAATATCTGGAGGACAAGATCAATGGTTTTGCAAAACTAAGACAAAATATCATTGACCCTCTTGTCACTGTGACTCTGAACTGAAGTGCTTATTTCTATTAAAGAGCTTTAAACTGACTAGGGAGATCATGAAAGACATTAAACAAAAGGGGAAAATATCTTGTCTTCATTAATTTTAGCTTAAAAAGTTGACACGATTAAGAAAACAGTGGAAGAATAGTGAACAAAAAGCTTGAAATAGTAGTATATAAAACTGTAAGGATTTGGCAGTGTAAGAACATGAGGATGCTGATTTCATCCCAGCCATTAGTAACTGCTGTTAGCCAATGATGATGTTGTGATATAAAATAATAAAAAAGATCAATACTCAGACTTTGATTAGGTTTTTAATGGGGGATTGGGAAATAGATATGGGGAATAGTTCTTGGTATTGACACTATGTCCTATTAGAGTTAGTTACATGTCAGGATTTTTCAAATGTCTAGCGCCTAAGTGACTCAGGGTTGCCTGCTCAGAAGTGCCAGGAGTGGCCTGGAGGGGCAGCATCGTGGCTTAGTGGGGCATAGCACAGTGGTGCAGTTGGGGGCTGGGGGTGGGGGGGGGTTGCGTGGGGAAGGGAGGGGAGCGCACAGTGACTCAGTAGTTAGCACTGCTACCTCACAGTGCCAGGGACCTGGGTTCAATTCCAGCCTCGTCGGGTTTGCACATTCTCCCTGTGTCTGCGTGAGCTTCTTTCTGGTACTCTGGTTTTCTCCCATGGCCCAAAGATGTGCAGGCTAGTTGGATTGGTCATGCTGAATTGTCCATAGTATCCAGGGATGTGTAGGTTAGATGGATTACCTGTGGGAAATGCAGGGTTACAGGGTTAGGGCAGGGGGATGAGTCTGGGTGGGATGTTCTTTGAAGAGATGGTTTGGACTTGTTGGGCTGAATGCCCTGTTTCCACACTGTAAGGATTCAATGAATGGATTCCATGAATGAACATGGAGCATCGCAAAGTGAAAGGTGGCATCCAGTCATCAATGGCCTTTCGAAAAGGTAAGCAACTGCCAGGTGGTTTATTCTTGCTTAATTCCTCATAGGATGTGGGCATTGCTCACTAGGACAACATTTACTGCCCATCCCTAATTGCCCAGAGGGGAGTTAAGAATCAACAACATTGTTGTGGGTCTGCAGTCAGCTGTAGCTCAGACTAGGCAAGTATAGCAGATCTCCTTCCCTAGAGGATATCGTCAACCAGATGGGTTCTATGACAATCATTCGTGGTTTCATAGTTATCATGAGGCTAACTTTTTTTATTCCACATTGATACTGAATTCAAATTTCATCATCTGCCATGGAAAAGTTCAAAATTATATCCCCAGAATATTAGTCTGGGTTTCTGGATTACTAGTGAAGTAACTTGCCAGTTGATATTACCATTTACTATCCAACAAGAAAATGGCACAGATGAGTTTGCAGAGGCCCAGCAGTGGCATGGACAGGCATCAATGGGAAGCTCCAAGGTTGTCTAATGCCTTTCTTGATGTGTTAACCAATTCAGTTTACGAGAGGCAAGAGTTATTGTTCCTTGTGTCAGGCGGATAAAATCTGCTCAGAAACTCCAAAGAATATGTTTGACTAGAGAGGTCAGGAGAAGAAAAGTGGTCTGGAGAATATGTGTCCAATGTCATGAATGACTTGATAATGATGAGTGGTTCCCAGGTGACAGGTTAACTCCCAGGTGACAGAGTCCTTAACTCTGTAGGCAGTAGCATTCCCATGAGTTGAGGAGATCGAATGGTCATACAGTCTCCTTTAGGCTGTCAGAGCATGTGGTCAGTAGAATCATCGAGAAATCAGACATCCTTACTCAGGAGAAGAATTGACAAGAGGGCATCACTGAGGACCACCACAGTTTATGGTCCTGTCCTCCTGGACTAGGTGAAGGAGGATAGACAATTCAAACATCATTGCCATCTCAACCTTTTGGAAAGGCTCACAAAACTTGCAAGATGTGTTGAATGATGCTGCTGTGGTTGGGCCAATCAACCTGATACTATCTGGAGGAGGCAGCACTGGAAATAGTAAGCCTCATGTACCCCTCAGGAGTCTCAGCGCATACTGGTCATACAAGACACTTGACAATGGAAATGGCAATCCCATGTAACGCGGATGGATATTTTTCACAATTTCTCAAATATGTCAACCAATGTGTCCCTCAGTCATCATGGCTGTCTGCTATATTCATGGTAGCTACATTTTCATATATCCCAGATACCCTAGCCTGGGTATTCTTCCCAAGTCATGTAATGAGAGTTGGGAAATTTTCCAGCTTTCACACCCTCTTTGGGAAAGTAACTCTGAGTGATGATATTGGGTGGAGGATTGGGGGGGATGGCTGGGGGTAGCAGGGAAAGGGGTGCGGGTGTTGCACACGTGAGAAGGATGGAATCAGATCCACCACATCTGCATGCAGGTGGACATTTTGACTGCTGAGGACTAGCGTGTACTATTTAAAAGTCCATTCTCCCTGTAACACTCTTCCCTCGCAATCCTTAACCATACACCATGCCCATACATGCTATCTCACACTAACTCATAGTCCGCATCCACTAATGGCCTCTCATGACCTCCATGCCAATACATATCACTTACCCAAACCCCTCATGCCCCTGAACCTTCCATAACAGTTCATGCTCCACCTATCCTATAACTCAATTCCAACATGGTGCCAACTCAGAAGAAGAGGAATCAGATTGGACTCAAAATGTTAACTCTGTTCCCCTCTCCACAGACGCAGCCAGATCTGCTGAGTTTTTCAGCACTTTGTTTGTATTTCAGACCTCTAGCATCTGCAGTATTTTGCTTTTAATCTTTTAATGATCTCAGTGAGCTTTCAATCAAGCTGTGAGCTTTCAAACCACCCAGCACTTTCCCCTTCCCTCGATAATAATGGTTATGTGTGGGAAAACAGCCAAGTATTAATTATGTTCTAATGATAGTCATAGAATTATGTCAAAAAAATGGTACTGAAATTGCCAGAACAGTATTCTTTTGACTCTCACAGACACCCTGGCATGCTTCTTTCCTCCATTTTTAGAGGGTTGACTATTTCAATAGCTTGATAGCTCTACAGAATTATTTACCCTTCAAAAGCAGGATAATTTGCAAGAAATGTTAAAAGAAAGTGAAAACAACGTGTGTACTGTATGAGAGGAGAGCACTGATTGGTTGGCAGTATTTTGCCTTTGAAACTATACAAATGTCACTAATTTTATATTATGTGACTGAACACACATGCATATAAATATATTAACAAGGAGGAGTTTAATTTTTTGACTCTTTAGGCTGCTAAGAGTTTGGAAAAATTGACACTGGATGGGTGTTAACACTTAACACATTATCACAGTAACATAACAATGTTTGAGGCAGGTGAAGGCATTTGATCTATCCAGCCAACTCTTCCATCCATTGGTTTTCTTTACCATGATGCAGCAGTAAATGGTGTGACCCATTATTGGTGAGTCCAATGCCCATTAATGACCTTTTGTATTCAAGTTCTCCAAATTAATAAAGACCTTAAAGAACATTGACATTTCCTTCCTTGTCCTTCTCTCTTATGGAAACCAAAGGCCCAAGACAGTCAAGGTTTTGTTCTAATTCAGCTTTTGAAATTCAGGGATTAGGACGACAGTCCTTCCATGAAAAATATTCAAATTGAACACAACACTCCAGAAGCAAAAGGCTGAGTTTAGAAGAGTGAGTAGTGACCTGATTGAATTATGTAAGATCCTGAATAGTCTTGACAAGGTGGACGTGGATGGAACATTTCCATTTGTGGGTAAATCCAGAAATAGGGGACAAATGTTTTAAAATTAGGAGTTGCCCTTTGAGCACAGAGATGAGGAAAATTTGTTTTCACACAGAGTGTTGAGCAACTTTGGAATTCTGCCTCTGGCGGCAGTGGGTGTGGCATCATTGTAAGATGCAGGTGGATAGATTTTTGTCAAGCAGGGAAATCAAGGTTTATTGGGGGTAGATGGGAATCTGAAATTCAAAACACCAATAGATTCGCCACAATTTTATTGAATAGCAGAGCAGGCTTGATAGGTCAAATGGAATACTGCTCCTATTTTGTATGTTTGAATGTTGTGTGTGTTCAGAATTATTAGGACCAAACACAACATTATAGTTATAATTAGTAGAATAAATGGAACTCATTTTAACTAGAACTAATTATTACACATCACAATATTTTATGCACTTACTCCACTGCCATTTGTTCTGCCTTCTTGTTTCTTTCTAATCTCATAAGTTTCCATGTTGAATGTCTGGGTGCCTCGTAAATAGGTTTGTTGTATGGAAGACACCCAAAATCCTCCTGAAGACTTGGTGGAAAATGCATAGCCATTGACCAAATTGATCTACTAGAGCAAAGTAGTTAGACATTGTAGGAAAGAAAGCAGGAAACTACAAACCAGTTAGCTTAACATTGGTAGAAGAAAAATGTTGGAGGCTGTTATTAAAGGAGTTATAGCAGATCACTAGAAGTTCAAGGTAATCAGGAAAAGTCAACATGCTTTTGTGAAAAGGAAATTGTATTTGACTAATCTTTGACGTAACATGTCACGTAGATTAAGGGGGACTGGTGGATGCACTTGGATTTCCAGAAGGCATTTAATAAGGTGTCACATCATAGGTTATTGTGGAAAATAAACTTCATGGTGTAGGGATAACATATTGGCATGGATAGAAGATTGCCTAGCTAACTGCAAGCAGAGAGTAGGTGTAAATAGGTCTTTTTCAGTTTGTCAACATGTAACAATGATATTTCACATGGATTGGTGCCACTACCTCAACTGTTTGCAATTGATATAAATGACATAGATGAAAGGATGGAAGGTAACAGTTGCCAAATTTCCTGATCTCATGAGGATAGATAGTATGCAAATAATTGGGAAAGTTACTAGAATGTTAACAATTATCACAAGGACAATTTAAAACAAAGGGAGGAAGGTTATGCTTCAGTTAGACAGGGCACTTTTGAAACTACAACTGGAGTACTGTGCACAGAGTTGGTCACCTTATTTCAGGAAAGATGTAAATACAATGGTGATAATTCAGAGAAGATTTACTAGAATATATCAGAATATGGGGAGACTGGATGCTGAAAGGGATGGCAGTTGTCTTTTGAGGAAAGATTAGAACCTTGGGTTTGCTCTCTGCTGCAGTTTAGAAGAAAAGGACACAACTTGAGTAAAAGATATAAGATCCTGGGATGAGTTGTCAGCATAGTTATGAAGAAGACGTTACCTCCAATGGGAGAATCTAGAACAGCGATGAGGCAAGATTTTTTTTTTCTCTCACAAGGTCATGAGTCTTTGCAACACTCTTCCTGAAAAGGTGGTGGCAGCAAAATATTTTTTTAAGGCGGAGTTGGATAAATTACTGTTAAGCAGGGCAGTGAAATGTTATCAGTGTGAATGAAGATTTGAAGTCACAGTCAAATCAACACTAGTCTCAATGAATGGTGGAGCAGGCTCAAGTGGCTGAATTACCAAATGCTGCTGCGAATTTGTATGTTTGTATATTTGTATGTCCCTTTTGAACTCATTAGACCATGTCCTGTTAAATTATCACATTCACTTTCTTTCACCCATGTCTTAGACTCTCCCATAATTTCAGTTCAGCAAGTAATGGTTAATACTTAAATTGAAACTTTTGCATTTATCAGAGACATTTTTGAGGATATATCATTGTTTGTAAAAGAATTCTACTTGTGCCAGAATTCATACTGTAAAGCTCAACTTCTGGTGGATCACAAGGGTTTAAATACAGGTTTTGAGTTTTCATTTCAACAACTCTTATTTTTCTGAGATATTGTCAAATGACAATTTGCCAATCGTAATCTTGTTTTGGATGTACTGCCTTGCACATATTTTCTGGCATTCTGGAGTTTGGACACTAGCAGACAATTGACACTAGCAGACCATGCAGTTTGTTGGTTTAAATTAATTTTGATTGGATGAGCAATGCAGACATCTGGAAGTAGTTCATTATGAGTTCAAACAATGTGCATTTGCAAGCATTAAAAATGAAGATTTGATAGCCCTGTTAAAACATTTCTTCAACAGATCCTTAATATTGTGAACCCTAAAGACAATTCACAACAGGTTGGGTAAATCTGTGCATAAATGAAAATGTATCATTCAACTATGAAAAATTACAATTACCAAGCATCTTTGTAAGTGTCACTGCATTGTATCTGAACATCTGGACAACAATATAGTTCAAGCCAAATGCAAATATGGAGTCATAGAGTCTTATAGCATGGAGGCAGGCTCTTCAGCCCAAACTGGTCCATGCCAACCAAAACGTTCATCATGCTAACCCCATTTCCCTGCATTTGGCCCATACCCTTCTAAATCTTTCCTATCCATGTATTCGTCCAAATGTCTTTTAAATGTTGTTAATGTATCCACCTCAACCACTTATGCTGGCAGCTCATTCCATATGCAAACCACCCTCTATGGAAAAAAGTTGCCCTTCAGGTTCCCATGTATTCTTTCCCCTCTTACCTTAAATTGATGCCCTCTCGTCCTCGATTCCCCAACCCTGGGAAAAAGAATGAATGCATTCACCCTAACCATGTCTCTCATGATCTTATATACTTCTATAAGATTCCCCTTCATTCTCCTTCACTCTAAAGAAAAATGTCCTAGCTTGTCCAACCTCTTCCTACAACTCAGTTCCCTGAGTTCTGGCAATATCCTTGTAAATTTTTTCTGCACTCTTTCCAGTTTAATAGCATCCTTCATATAGCAAGGTGGCCAAAACTGAACACAATATTCCAAGTGTGGCCTCACCAACATCCTGTACAACTGCAACATAACTTCCCAACTTTTATACTCAATGCCCTGACTGATGAAGGCCAGTGTGCCAAAAACCTTCTTCACTGCCCTTCCTACCTGTGACTCCACTTTCAGAGAACTGTGCACCTAAACTCCAAGGTCTCTCTGCTCCACTACATTCCTTAAGGCCCTATCATTCACCGTGAAACTCCGACCTTGATCTGACTTTCTAAAGTGCAACATCTCACACTTATCTATATTAACTCCATTTGCCATTTCTCGGCCCACTGCCCCAACTGATCAAGATCCTGCTGCAATTTCTGATAACCTTCCTCATTATCCACGATACCACCTATTTGAGTGTCATCCATGAAAATTTACTAACCATGCCGTGTATATTCTCAAACCAAATCATCAATATAGATAACAAACAGCAATACCTCCGGTACCGACCCTTAAGACACATCACTAGTCACAGGCTACGTCCGACAAGCATCCTTCCATTATTACTATCTGCTTCCTACCATCAAGCCAAATGTGCATCCAATTTGCCAACTTGCTCTGGATTCCATGTAATCTTATCTTTCAGAGCAGCCTTCCACATGGAACCTTATCAAAGGCCTCACTGAAATCCATATAGACTACATCTACTGCCCTCCCCTTATCAACCTTCCTGGTCACTTCATCAAAAAACTCTAACAAATTTGTGAGGCATGAATTCCCACGCACAAAGCCATGCTGACATCTCCTAATCAAACCCTGTCTTTCCAAATGTATGTATATCTTATCCCTCAGAATCTTCTCAAGTAACATACCTACCACCGATGTTAAGCTTACTGGTCTATTTGTTTTTCTTCCTAGTTTTTCTTTGTAACCCTTCTTGAATAAGTACTTATTATTTGCTCCCTCCAGTCTTCTGGGGTTTTGTCCGTGGCTAATGACGATGCAAATATATCAGCCATGGCCCCTGCAATTTCTTCTCCAGCCTTTTGTAGAGTTCTTGAATATATTTGATCAGGACCAGGAGATTTATCCAAGTTCATACATTCTAATACTTCCAACACCTCCTCTACTGTAATGTAGACTGTCCCCAAGATATCACCACTAACTTCCCCAAGTTCCCAAGTCTTCATGTCATTCTCCACTGTAAACACTGAGGAGAAATATTCATTGAGGACCTTGCCCATCTCCTGTGATTCCACACATACATGTCCACTTTGGTGTTTGAGGGGACCTTTCTCTCTCTAGTTATTCTTTTTTTCCTTTAGTACACTTACAGAATCTCTTTGGGTTCACCCTAATCTTCTCAGCCAAAGGTATCTCATGCCCCCTCTTCAACCCCCTGACTTCCTTCTTCAGTAAACATCTTGTATCCCCTGTATACCTCCAGGGATTCCCTTGATCCAAGCTGCCTGTTCCAGAGCCATGCCTCTTTTTTTTCTGGTAAAAGCATTTATTTTTCTTGTCATCCTGCCTTGCCCTTCAACCCCACAGGAACATATAGACCTTGAACTTTAGCTGCCACACTTTTAAAGGCCTCCAACTGTCTTTATTTGAAAAAAAATTATCTTGGATACTTGAGCTTACCTTGTTATTTTTCATTGCTTTTCTCGACAACTGCTTCAATCAAATTTTCTCCCACCCAAGGTCAGCAGATTTATAATTTGCTCAATGGCTTTGAGGAGTAACTTTGAATATGAAAATGTATCTAGCTATTATTTAGTCATACTGCATAATGTTGTCAGTCATGTGGGTCATGCAAACTCTTCCTTTTCATTTAGAATGCATCATCATTATTCACAGGTTGGCCAAGCATGGAAAGTTAGCCTCGAGCAGATGGCAAAGCTGTTTCAAGATGTAACTTCAAAATGATAATGTATCGGTCTTTTAGATAATATACTGAAGGAAGAATTCCTTTCACATTCTGTAACTATGTGGAAATGGTCTATATTCAGTGAATTTATAATGAATCTTTTCAAATGGCCAGTATAATGACTGTTTACTTTCTCATAATTAATAAGGTTCATGGAATAAACTAAAGAATGCAGCAGGTAACTCTCACAAAAATATGCAGCAATGGTGGTTTTGAAACATTCACATAAAATCAACTCATCTCATAGGGAACTCCTCAATAGTATTACATTTCTACTGCATTACCTAAAAGAAACGCTTCCAATAATATGATACGCTACATTTGGGTGCCTTAACATATGTAATTCCTTGCTAATTATGCAGATTTCATCAAAAATTTGCATTATCACAAAATAATGAACAAAGAACAAAGAAAATTACAGCACAGGAACAGGCCCTTCGGCCCTCCAAGCCCGCGCCGATCGAGATCCTCTGTCTAAACCTGTCATCTATTTTCTAAGGGTCTGTATCCCTTTGCTCCCTGTCCATCCATGTACCTGTCCAGATACATCTTAAAAGACACTAACGTGTCTGCGTCTACCACCTCCGCTGGCAACGTGTTCCAGGCACCCACCACCCTCTGCGTAAAGAACTTTCCACGCATATCTCCCGTAAACTTTCCTCCTGTCACTTTGAACTCATGACCCCTACTAATTGAGTCCCCCACTCTGGGAAAAAGCTTCTTGCTATCCACCTTGTCTATACCCCTCGTGATTTTGTCGACTTCAATCAGGTCCCACCTCAATCTCCGTCTTTCTAATGAAAATAATCCTAGTCTACTCAACCTTTCTTCATAGCTAGCGCCCTCCATACCAGGCAACATCCTGGTGACCTCCTCTGCACCCTCTCCAAAGCATCCACGTCCTTTTGGTAATGTGGCAACCAGAAACTATAATAGAAACTTAAATGGGTTATATTAGTTAGTGTAGATTAAACAGGATACCCACTCAGTTACTCAACACAACAGTCCACAACATGTATTAACTCTAATTTGGTTCCAACTTTTAAGAATATACACACAGTGTTGTCATTGTCCCTTTTTTGAAGGAAATCTGCAAGATCTAGAGAAAGATTTGTTTATAAAACAAGAATACACTGAACACAATTTGTGTTCATATAGATTTGAAAGAAATGTGAGGGCCTTTCTTTAAAAGGTGCATCCACTTTTACTTCAAAAGGGACCTTAAATGTTTTGTTTAGATGACTTTGTCTATTACTCTATGTACACTGTCCTGCTATTTCTTTTGCAAACAATAAAATCTTACATTTAAAAAGACAAAATTGTTTGTCAAACTATAAATAAATCAAAAGATCATTAACCCAAATCATACTGAATCTTAAAACAGAGTAAAAACTTTGGCTGTGAGAATGTGCTGATCTGCAGCTTGCATTTGTAAATCGGAGTTACACTTAAAAAAAGTTGTTTTTCTCACTTTGGAAGCAGTGAAGTGAACTGCCACTCTGGAGTGGGCTGTGATTCAGGAAGGGTATTTGTACATGGTGGGGCAATGCTTATGTTGTTGATGCTTCTCTTTGTGGGGTAGTTGAGAACCAGAGGGCTAATATAAAACAGAGATGAAGAAAAATTTCTTCTCTTGGAGGTTAGACAATTGGTGGAATTCGTTACCATAGAGAACTGTAGTGGTCAGGTCATTAAGTATATTCAAGGTTGAGACAGACACAAAGGAATCACGGGTTTGTGGAAAAGGCAGGAACGTAGAGGTAAGGGTTATCAGGTCTGTCATAGCCTCAACGAATGGCACAGCAGACTTGATGGGCTGAATGGTCTACTTTTGCTTCTAGATTTTATTGTCTAATGGTTAGTTCCCATTACAGAAGAACTAGATATGGGTGAAGATTCAACAGATGCTTTTTGTAACTCTTGATATATACAAATATTACAATCATAGGCATTTCATTGTTTGGGCTAATATTATATTTTATGGTTTTAAGTTATAGTTTTAATCAGAATATCATGCTTAAATTAGCCTCAATTAAAATGGAGTCTGAGACCTTTATACCTTCAGGTCATGTGCTACTTTACAGTGATGCAATCAGGAACATATCTATTAAAGGTACCCTGCACGCCAGGAATCAGCTTGGTGTCAAGTTTCATGGAGGGTTCCTCTCTGTATGTTAAGGAACCCAAGTGTAGTGCATCAGATAAATAGAAGCATTTGTTTTAGATAATGGAATAGAAGTGTAATATCCAGCAAAATTTGCTGTACTATTTTCCAAAACTTGCCTCACTGGCTAGGCACCAAACGTTGGTGGGATGCTCTCGCCTTACTTTTCTTCTGAATAGAGGTAGAAGTACTCACTGTTGCCCTAACCTCCCAGAATTCCCATTTCTCGTGCCATTTTTAAAGCTCAGCTGTACATCAAGTTGCGAGTTGCCAGCTAGGAGTTGCTATTCACTGTGTACCAAAAGCAAACATTTCTCAGGGCACAGCAATGGTATGGCTGAAAATTCATTGCAAACATGAATGCACATTCATAAATATATTGCTATTTAAGAACTAAACTGCACATGTTATCTGTCTGTAGCCTCAAACTTCAGAACATAGTTGAGATGAGTGCTACTATTCCCCAATGCCCAGTTTAGCCTACAGCATAATCATGACAACTGTAATGCTGCACTGTCCTCCCCCATCGAAGCCAAGGTCATTGTGACCATCAATGACTTGCACTCTCGCAGTAAGCCAATGCACTATTGTCATCTCCCCCACTTTTATGTTGAGTTGCCCACCTTCACAATTATTGTCCCCTCTGAATCCCTGTTTTCCACCTGCAATCCACAGAACTGCATTTGTTCCCCAACTTCCCTACCACAGTAGTGGCCCCCTGATAAACCACCCCTTGACTTTCATTGAGCTGACCTCCAGAGATTACTGTGGCCCGCACCTCTTACTATCCTTGATGGATAGCCCTGGCTGATCTGTTATGTAGCTTCCGAACTGACTTACAGATGACTCCCTAGACTGATTGCATTGGACCTGCATGACTGACTGTTTCCCACTCTCCAGACGGTAGACATTATGTCTCCTGACCTAACCAGCTGACTGACCATTCCGAAGCCCCTGAACTGATAGCGAATGAAGCTCTTGATTTGAGCCTTTGACTGGACACCCTGATTGAAAGCTGTCCCCTTGAGCCGCCTGTAGACTACTCCTCTTAGACTTGGAGATGTGGCCATTTGTATGAAGCATGTGCAGTATGTTTGCCACGTAAGTTGTGGCACATACTGCAGATGTAAACCCAACGTAGCATAGAAACAGGTTCATGCCTTGACTGATCACTGTTGACATCCACACAAGCTGAATGATTTTATGTCTGTGCTCATAGGCAAGATAGAAGTGCTTTGAGCCTTTAAATTTTGGCTGAGGGTGGAAAGTGCAAAAAAGCAAGGCAAGAATTTTCTAAGCATCTAACCAGGTTGAAAGCGAGTGAGCGTTAAGAGACTAAGTGGAGAGTCTCAAGATGCACCTTAGTCCAATCCATGACATGAATGTTTGTCACTGCATGTTGAGTGTCCTGGCAGCAGTATTCCAATAGTAGAACTCCAAAAGTGCAACATTGAAGTATTGAACCTGATTGAAAGATAACTGGAATGTGCCGTGTAGATGCGAAGAGACTCAGACGTATCTGACTCCAGCATCCGTGGACAGGGGTGTGGGCTTTCGCTGACCATGAATGTAAGCTGAGACTATGGAGATCGCTGGCTGATGTGCGGGCCCAGATAAGCAAATGACAAGCTGGAGTTGCCAAGTATTTGTTCTGAGTTTCATGTCAGAAATTGTTACCTTCTAGTTTCTCCCTGGTGTGTGGGAGAATGGGAAACTATATATCATGGAGGCAAGATTAGATAAAAATAATATGCTAAAGCATTAAAATGGATGCAAACAGACCTCTCATTGCTCTCTAGCATTCTCATCTTGTGTTCACAAGTTGTTTGGAGAATTGATCCTTTTCCTCTTGACATCGAGAATCAAATTTCTCTCACCCTATTTCCCAATTGACTGGCCAATGCCTATATCATTCGAGGGCTGGGAACATTCCACCCATGGTGACCCCACTGGAATATTACATAAAACATGCTTTGCAATTTAGAAAAATGCTAAAAAGAAATTCGTCTGTTTGTAGACCCTGCTCATGAGCAGAATTTAGTTGAGGAGATGGGCTCCCCACACATTTGATGATGAGCTCGTGGATAGCCTGTGCCATCATTACTTATAACCTGCCAGCCTGAAAACTACTAATTTACTTGTGTTTTCATGAACCAATCTTTAATCCATGCTAATAAAGCTGATAATATGTGGAAAGGAAGAATGTGCAGGGCTACGGTAAGATGCTGGCAGAGTGACAGGAGGTAAATTACTCCTATGGAGAACTAGCTCGGTCACAGTAGGAGATCATAATTACAGATTTACTTGGTATGCATGGCATAATCTACCCCTCTTTCAACATTGGCTCAATTTTAACAAACTGTAAAAATTTTGTTCATAGTATTTCATAGCTAATGACGATATATATGAGTTACATGATCATCACTTGTGAGCCTATCATGCTCAACATACGAATACATGGACTTTGCTTTAGAAGAAAGATACATAGAAAAACCCAGAAGCACCTCCCAAGATCATGCTTTAGTATCCTGATGGAAGTAATTTATTGCATAAGGTCAGTTAACTCTTTCAGGTACTAAATATTTTATTCAAATCCAAGTTCTGTGAGTTTTCTTCTTGTTGCAATTTAAAACAATATAAAAGGGAAAAACACGTTCTGCTCCTATCTTAGGAGTACTTAGGAGTATCTTAGCTTTTTTAAAATCAAATCCCGACTGCAAAAAATGTTTACTATTTCGACATCTTCAAAAATACATGAACAATCACAATTTTATTTCTATGTTTCTTTGATTTAAAGTCAGTCCAGCTGTTCTCAGGCTGATCACAGAGAGGCTGGAGCAGATATCGCTACTGCTGGCCTGACCTGTGATGGTGAAAGTCACTAGAGAATTGTAGGACTGTAGGTTACTCATTTATTTGACAAGAAGTAACGACTGGTGGTCAGTTCAATCCGAGGATCACCATACCTCAGGTGAGAAGTAAGGTTGAGAACATGGGGCCTTCCTAATGACCTCAGCTGATTCAGGAATTGAACGCAAGCTGTTGTGGTCATACTGCAGTGCAATGCCACTGTCTAGCCAACTGAGCTAGTTATGGACTTCATAATAAACATTTCCAAATGGCTACTTCTGTTTGTAAGCCTAAAATCAATTGCGGAGGACCTTAAGGCACTCTGCCATCTAATTCTCCTAACATCCATACAAAGCCATGCAGTCCTGAAGCTACAGTGACCAAAGTGAACTTGGTTACCTGATTTACGTGAGTGACAACAGTACAATTACCAAAGCACCTTGAACTAGGGAGGTTGAGAAAGATAAAGTCAGAAATGTTGCTCTTCTTCATAATGGAAGTACAGGCATATAGATATTGCATGAAACCACAATAAATTTCAGAACACACTCACCACTTAAGGTCATCTGTGAGCCATAGGTGATCATATGGTACTTACACTTGTAACTGTGCAGCTACATCCAATTGCTTTCATTGATAAGGAATAACTGATGGGGGAGAAGACGAGCAAATGTAACTTGATAGCAACATAATACTTTATCATTCGGGACTGAATGGGGAGAAAGACAGAAATTGAGTCTGGCAGAACTGCAATCTGCATTATATTGTTATGACAACGTTCAGTAATATGTTCCCAAGCAGTGATCATTAATATATCCCTTAAACACTGTGTAACATTCAAACATATAATCTTAGAAGCATTTCAACTTTTTCTGTGCGTCTGGCTGTATGAACGGGAAACATAGAAATAAGCCTATCATAGGCCTATATGAACCAATCGCAGACAACCCTAAAGTTGAAACAGGTACTCAAGGTCAAAATTTGGATCCGAATCCACTGTTCATGCATTCTTGAGGAATAGATTAAGAAAATTATCAAAAAATGCATGAAAGCTTTTTCAAATAAGCAGAAAAGGATAATATTAATGATATTAAGAAGGGGGTTGCTATTCCAAGTTTCACTGCCAATGCATGCAGTTCCCTTTCCTTGACAAATTTAAGAGAGTGACAACCCATTGTAGACTCTTGCCCTACAATGTGGTGTACCCGATTTTAGAAAGGATGGCATTTAGTTAATCTGACTGTACCGGTGATGCAGACTAAATCTTGGAAGTGGATAAGAAATTTTCATTAGAGGAAAAAGTAATCATTACTTATTTGAGGGGTAACATCGAAGAGCGAGGGGAATGCTTGAATGGAGTGACTCAGGGATTGTATTTAGCTTTACTTTTTCTAATTTATGTCAATGGTTTACATTGGGAACTCAATCACATCGTAAACGTATTTGAGGATGACATCAACTTAGAAAAGACTATGGAAGTGAAAGAGGTAGAATTTACAGAATGAGCTAGACAAAGTATGCAACTGGACAAAAATGACAGAAGAAAATTGATGCATTTCAATGTAAAAGGAAGAAAAATGTAGTATATACATTATTAATAGCATTGAAAGAACATGGAATCACTAGGATCCGCATAAAACTGAACATGTTCAACCAGGATCACAGTCAATAAAGCTAATAAAACATTGAGCTATAAGCCTAAACAGCCATAGGACCTTGTGATTAAACCATAAGTACCTCTGGTACTGGTCCTTTAGTATTGGTTTTAGTTTGGCTCATCAAAAGACAAGGAAACATTCAAACACTGAAGACAAGTCAGAGTTAGACATAATGTTGATTTCCATAGAAAATGTCTAAATTATGAGGAAAGGCTGCAAAAAAATGGACTTTTCAACCTGGAGATCGAACATCAAGAGGTAAGCTCAAAGAGATATACAAGGCTTTTCAAGTAAAACATAAAACCAGATATTATTTTAGATTAAAATTGCTAAGTACGAAAAGGGCACAGAATCAATGTAAATATAAGACCAGTCATAGGAAGTTCTTCACAAGAAGAGTGATTGGCAAATGCATAAAATCAGTCTATTGACTAAACAGTGTTAATTATATTCACTTGCCTACAGCTTTAGGTACTTTTCTGATCAATCTCCAGTGTCATTACCTTTTCATTACTAAAAAGAACTGCTGCAGTATAGAATTGACACTAGTAAAAACTACTTTGAACTCAGTCTCAAGCTACTTGAAAGCTATGCCTTCTTTTGAAGTATGAAATAAATCTTGTCCTAAATTTGCTCTTCATTTCATTAATATTAGCATGTCAAGTAAATGTTATTTAGCTTGACTAATTTTTGTATGCACACCACTAAATCACCAATAACAATTAATGTTAAAAGTGAATGACCTAGCATATAAATTTAGAAATTTGAGCATGTGAAGCATGGTTGTTCAAGAAGCCTTGAATGTATTGCTTCCCGTCAAGGTCAAAACTTACCAAATGTTCAAGTTACCATCAGTAAAAATGAAAGGTGTGATAGTGGAAAGGGTGAATGTTGAATTTCTAGCGAACAATTCTAACATAGTAATTAATCCAATTATTTAAATTACATAAAATAATTTAGATTTCAGGAAGTGTGAATTCTTCTCTGCAGACTATTCCTCCAGGGGTCAGCATTTTGTAATGGATCTAGATGATCAAATACTGTTGATAACATAAGAAAAAATAAGAGCATGTCATTAGGTCCTTTTTGCCTTGTCAACCTTTCAGCAAGACTATGATAGATCTTCTAGCTTAACTTCCAACTACCTCTGTCCCTTAATTCCTTTGGCATCCAAAAATTAAATGACCTGAACCTTGAATAAACTCAGTCACTGAGCATCTACAGTCTTCTGGGATGAAGAATTCTAAAGATTCACATAGTTTGATTGAAGAAATTTCGCTTCATCTCTATTCTTATGGCCGACACTTCATTCTGAGACTGAGACTGATTTAATATCTGGGAATTTTGTTTGGGAGAAAACACCATTAAATTATCCAGGATACTGTGTCTTGCAATGGCTGCAGAACCCATGTTTTTACAAGCCAAGCTCCTCAGAGAATTACAAAATTGATGCCTCAAAAACATTCATAAGGATCTAATTTACATTATAGAATCATAGAACTGTACAGCATGGAAACAGACCCTTCAGTCCAACTGGTCCATGCCGACCAGATATCCTAAAGTAATCTAGTTTCATTTGCCAGCATTTGGCCCACTTCCCTCTAAACCCTTCCAATTCATATACCCAATCAGATGCCTTTTGATAGACAAAACTGACAAAAACTCACTTGCACAAATGGCCAGAGGCAAAAGGAAACCTATAGAAACCCATTATACAAAAATAGGCACAGAAGGTGTCCCCATCTGTTTCAATGGCATCCTGATAGCTTTGACAATGGGTGACTAAAATTTCTTTGTTAAAATGGATTTCCTCCATTGTGTGCCAACTGCCAGCTGTCATATGATCAAAAATCCACTTGGGAAGAACTACCATTAAAGATATTTTCTAAATTACCCTGTTCAGAATTGTTATTACATACTTCCGGAACCCAGGCATCCTGACTGAGAGGAAGTGGTACTACCACTGTGCTGCAAGAACTTTTCAGAACTATCATTGTAAGAGTGTTTCTAACCAAAGGGGAATAGTATCAAGGGATAGAACAGGCTAGTTCTCTTTCAACAGAGAATTTATAATAAAAAGAAACTTAAAGACGACAACATCTATCCTAGAGAATGACTGATTGCAGTGTCTCCAGAAGAAACAAGTAGTAGATATTGGTTGTGTAATCATTGTGCATCAAACCAACTAAAGGGACATCAGAGCATATAATTCTTTTCTTTATTCGCTTGAACACTTTTCCAATTCCACTTTTTACTATCCTCCAATTTAGTCTGTTTACGTGGATATTAGTGTGTAGTATTGCAAGATTCAGGACAGGTTTTACTATTTAATAACACATATACTTTTGAGCGAGTTATTTACTTTTAAATAATACATCAACTTTTTACATGTTATGTCAAAAAATCTGGCTGATACATTTCTTCATAACTTTATACATTGCCAAGCACATCTTGAACTGAGAAATTGCATACTTTTAAAAATTCAAACTCTCTTATACCAACCTCAGGAATGAAAAGAAATAAACTTATTCACCCCTCCAAACTTGATAATAACAAATATAAATAGCTGGGACACAAGTATTGACCCTTGTTGTACCCTACTAATTGTGAGCTGCCAACTGGGAGATGATTCAGTTATTGTTGCTCTCCTTAACAACTCTTAATGTCAATATATCTGAAATATATCTTATGTTATTTGAAAAGGATAAATATTCAGGGTTCTAGGAGGAAGATGATAGAGTGGCACTAAGTAAATTACTGCTGTTAGGAACTGGCACAGTCCTGACTGCCTGAATGGCCTTCTTCTGTGCTTAACAATTCCAATTCTGTCATATTATCTCCAAAGCTTTAATCTTTATTTTCTGTAATAATCTCTGTTTTGTCATCTTATGGAATGTTTCTTGAAAGTCCAAACACATTACAACAACCCATTTTCCCTTAGCCATCCTAGCTGTTACATCCTGAAAAAAACATAACATACGTATTAAAAATGATTCCTCTTTTGTAAGTCCATTTTTGCCTTTCTTTATTTTCATAAGCAAATAATAAAAGATAGACCAGTAATTGAGCAGCAAGAGTATCCAGGCTTGCTGACATGTTTGCCTTTTGTAATATCTAGAAATTTCTGACCTCTTGCATGCTATTTCTAATTATTTTCCAATCTTCGTTGTTTTCGTCTTTTCTACAGAGCATCCAGATATCTTACCTAACTTCATCTTAATACTCTCCATATCAGAAATACTCAACAAATAAATATCTGATGGATTAAGGAAAAATATCATGAATCTGACCCTGACCTTTACCTTTACGTTAATGTGAGAGAGGTAAAAGTCAAGTTCAGCAGAACAATACATCTCATATCAGCTTTATTCCCGTAGAGCATATTATTTTTCCTTTGTAAATATCTCCTGCTATCCTCTCACAGGTATTGTGCCAGTTATCTATCTTTAACTTTTGCATGATAGGATAAGAAAACTACAAAGAGTTCTACAAGTGCTCAATGCATTAATATGCTCTAGAAGCTTTTTTGTCCGAAGGTACCTTGTAATTGTTTTTTTATTCAGGAGCGAGATTGAGTATGTCAACTCACTATATGTATAAGTTCTAAGAGATAACCTTCATTGATACTGTTAAGGCAAGTTTCTGATTGGGCAAATCAGACAATAGCTGTTACAATCCCTCCTGTGACAAAGATGTTTTGCTAAAGATATCACATTTGATTTAACCATTTTGCTGAGAATTAATTAACTCAGTATTACAATAAGACCCATTTATGTTGAAGGCAGTTAAAAAAGCTCAAGCCTTTTCCAGTGACACTATTGTAATTTGCTCATGTCTTTCACTATTGCTTCACAAAGACCCCTTTCTTATAATAACATTTTACTTATTTAGGACCAAATGATATGACCCAAGGATACTTTCACAACCTGTATGTTACTGGCTGGAATTTTCTCAGGCTAGTTGAGAGGTAGCTATGCAAGACTTCTGCCTGTCTATATGACACCAATGGAAAACTACCAAAATATCCTGTGGTATTCTTAATTATGTATGAGGTTCACAGAGTTCAGAACAAGAACAATTGTTATGCTGCTACAGCTTGTTAAAGGAGCATGGTTATGGGAAGCACACAGAAAGAAGGGAAGGTCAGTGGAAATGTCAGCATGAGACATAGCCTTAGGGAGATTGAGCAGCAGAAGAGATTGCCTACTAGCAGAATTAATATTGAGAAGATACTTTTTTAAAGGTGATAGAGGCAAGGAGGTTGATAAAAGAATTGTGCAGACACCATGGAAGGAAATGGCTGAGGCAGTAGGCGCCACCTTCACCACTCCTTGAAAAACCACATGCCATCGTAAATAGAGATAACAAGGCGCGGGGCTGGATGAACACAGCAGGCCAAGCAGCATCATAGGAGCAGGAAAGCTTGATGTTT
>JAHRHZ010000079.1:8556476-8626716 GCA_024137785.1 Ginglymostoma cirratum | reverse complement strand
GATGAACACAGCAGGCCAAGCAGCATCATAGGAGCAGGAAAGCTTGATGTTTCGGGCCTAGACCCTTCATCAGAAAGGCCCGAAACGTCAAGTTTTCCTGCTCCTATGATGCTGCTTGGCCTGCTGTGTTCATCCAGCCCCACGCCTTGTTATCTCGGATTCTCCAGCATCTGCAGTACCTTTTATCTCTGCCATTGTAAATAGTTCTATGATCTAATGCAGTTGAACAACATTCAATAAAGTCATTCATTCTGAAGCAGGAAAGAAAGACAGATGTAAGCATCACCTTCATCCTTATTGTTCCCTCACATGCAAGTATTGAATGAATATGACGCTAATATTTTAAGAAGTACTCAACAACATACATAAACATATCTTTATCAACATACCATTGTAGGAGTATAAAACTGGGTGATGCCATTCATCCTCTTGAATCTGCTCCAACTTTCAGTGACAGCGTGGCCAGTCAGTGACTTAACACCGTGGAACCGCCTTTGTTCCACATCCCTTAATATCTTGGGTGAGCAAAAATTAATCGATTCCAGATTTAAAATTGGCAATTGACCAAGCACAAATTGCTACTCACTGAAGTGAGTCCTAAATGTAGACCACCATGTGTTTCCTAATTTCACTCTTGAAAGGTTTTGCTTTATTTTTTAAAATTCTAGACTCCACAAATAGCAGAAATATCTAGTCTTCAATGTACCCATATTGGTTTCCTATATGACCTTGAAAATCTGGATCAAGTTACATTTCAACTTTCTAAATTCTGGGAATACAGCCATAGTTATATAATATGCGTTTTTCCTGAGTATGTAATAAATGGGTAAGCATCATGGGGTGATTGATCAATTCTATCCAGCAATGAAAGAAATAGCACCATGATATGGATTCACAAACCTACATAAAATTAATTTCATGCAGAAATCATATCTATGCAACAGAAAGGTGACCCACAATGAGTTGCACAGAATAGCTAAGGGAGGGGAGGAACACCAAACCATTCATATGAGTAGGAAGGACTTTATTTGCGAAAAAATGCAATATGGTACCGATGTGGCTCCTGGCTTGCAGTCTTGTGGCCAATTTTCAATAAAGTCACAGTCAACACCAAACTGTTGTTTTGAAGAAAGACTTTAACCCTCTTAGGAGACACATGAAAGTGACCTTCGGAGATTAGGATTGAGAACGTAAACCACTAGGAACTGGCTATAGTAAAGTTAGTATACAGTAGTAGTGTTCTTCCTGCTGGGCCGGAAGATACGGGTTCAAGTGTCACCTGCCTTGGAGATGTGCAACAGCATGTCTGAATAGTTAATTCATACATTACAGTGAGTAGCTATAATCTTGAGAGATACAAAGCTTTAATAATTAACATTATTAACTTAGAAATCATTAAATTGACATGCAAGAGTTAACCCTCCTAAAAGAATTGTTTCTCTTCCCAGTTGAATTTTGTTAATGTTGACGAGTGTCATTGGTGTTACAACTCCTGCTTCAACTTCACTTGCAATTGTTAATTTGGGGCGACAATAGCAACAAGACAGTTGGGAAACAACTAGGTGGACAAACAATAAGCAAGAGTAACTGGGAGGGGTTGAGAAGGAATGAAAATGTTAAAAAAATCTTGCTGGAGAAGTTTAAGATTAAGAGTCCATTTTAGAAGGGTAACAGCGATAGCGGAGCAACAATGTTACATGGAAACAGTAAAATGTGTTCTAGTGTATGCAAATAATGATGATACAACTGATGGTATCACCCTGACATCAGTAAGGCAGATTGGAATAAGTCTTAGACGAGAAGAAACATGTAAATTGAGAAATCTGAGACACTTAACTAGAGGGCTGTATTTAGTAACTAGCAATGTACTGATGTAAAGAAAAGAGCATCACAATACTTTACTTTTCCCACATTCAGGAGCGGATTAGCCTTACTCTAGGATGAAGAGCCAAAAGTTTTGAAGAGTATATGTGTAAAAACCCCATCCAGAGATACTAAGGAGTAGGAGCCAATTATGCTAAAAGCAGTATGAGCCTAAGGCATAGAATAAAGCATGGTGGCAGTTGAGGAAACCTCTGAAGCAAGAATGTAATATTAAATCGCAGTCCACAAAAGTCAAAATAAGCTAGAGGTCAGGTCAGATCCTTGGTAGACTTTGAATACAAGGCAGAAGAAGTGCGAAGACTCTTAGCCCAAAGGCTAAGAGAGGATCTCCGAAGTCTTTGAACAGAAGGCAGCAGAGCAGGAAGACTCTGAAGAGTGGAAGAGAGTCTCCAAAGACTTTAAAGCCATGTCAAACATAGGGGATATTCGGGGAGAGGAAGAACAGATGTGAAACATGACACCTGAAAGAATGAGAAGTCCAAATACACACTTAGGTCAGTAGAGCACAATATCTGATTGAGATGCCAGTTCCAATAGAAACTTTATCATAGCCACAAGCACTCAAAAATGTGAGGACCCACAGCCAAATGTGATGGTGGAGCTTTGGAAGTGGCAATTTCATATACTGCATCAGGCTTGTGTGTAAAGGAGCAATGACACCAGGCCAACACACTGTTATGTGCACCAGATAGGTCATATAGCTGATAAAGTTCTGGTAAGAGAAGGCTTGGAGCCTTGTACTACAGATTATGAGATATTAATTAAAGCATATGATGTGTACTTTAGCCCCAAAAGAAATTTAGTAATTGAAACAGCAAAATTTGAACAATAATCTCAGTGACAGGGAGAATCACTTGAAGCATTTTTGAAGGATTTATACTCTCTAGCGGGAGGTTAGCCTTAAAGGAGTAATAAAGTCATTGAATCATAGAATAATACAGCATGGAAACAGGTCCTTCAACCCAAACTGGTCCATGCTGACCATAATACTCACTCACCTCGTTCCAACTACCTGCATTTTGTCCATATCCCTCTAAACCCTTCCCGTCCATGTACCTATCCAAACTTTTTTTTTAAATGTTGTTATTGTACCTGTCTCAACCACTTTCTCTGGCAGCCCATTCCATACACTCACCACTCTCTGTGGGAAGAAGTTGCTCCTCAGGTCCTTCTTAAATCTATCACTTCTCACCTTAAACCTATGCCCTCTAGTTTTCAATTTACCATCCCTGGGAAAAAGATTATATGCATTCATCCTATCTATGCCCCTCATGATTTTATACGACTCAATAAGGTCACCCCTCATTTCCTACATTCCAAAGAATAAAGTCCTATCCTGGCCATCCTCTCCCTATAACTCAGGCTTACTGGTCCTGGCAACATCCTCATAAATCTTCTTTGCACATTTCCAGTTTAACTATGTCTTTCCTACAACAGGGTGACCAAAACTGTATACAATACTCCAAGTGCGGCCTCACCAATGAATTATATAACTGTAGCATAATGTTCCAACTCCTACAGTCAATGCCTCAAACAATGATGGCCAGCATGCTAAATGCCTTCTTCACCACCTGTGACTCCACTTTCAATGTACTTGTAGTCCTAGGTCCCTCTGTTCCACAACACTCCTCAGGACCTTACCATTTACTGAATAAGTCCTACCTTGGTTTGACATTTCAACATGCAACACCTCACACTAATCTGTATTGATTTGCATTTGCCAATCTTCAACCCACTTCCCCATCTGATCAAGATCCCTCGGTCATTTTTGATAACCTTCTTTGCTATCAACGATACCTCCTAGTTTTGTTTCATCCACAAACTTACTAATCATGCCTTGTACATTCACATCCAGATCATTTATGTAAATAACAAATACCAAAAGTCCCAGTACCGACCCCTGTGGTACACCACTGGTCACAGGTCTCTAGTCCGAGAAACAACCTTCAACCATCACCCTCAGCTACCTACCATCAAGCCAATTTTAAATCCAGTTAGCTAGCTCTCCCTGGATCCCATGCTACCTAACTTTCATGACCAGCTTGTCATGTGGGACCTTGTCAAAGGCGTTATTAAAGTCCAAATAGACAACATCCATGGCCCTACCCTCATCTATCCTCTTGGTTACCTAGTTGAAAAAAACTCTAAAAGATTTGGAAGACACAACGTCCCATGCACAAATCCATGCTGACTCTAATCAGATCTTGCCTATCCAAATCTTGATTGATCCTGTCCCTCAGTATCCTCTCCAGTAACTTGCCTACCACTGATATCAGGCTCACTGACCTGGAGTTCCCTGGCTTGTCTTTGTTACCTTTCTTAAACAATGGTATGACATTAGCCACTCTCCAGTCTTCCTGAAATTCACCAGTGGCTAAAGATGAAGCAAAAATCCCTGCAAAGACCTCTGCAATTTCTTCCCTAGCCTCCTACAATGTCCGAGGATGAACTTGATCAGGCCCAGGGGATTTATCCACCTTAATGCACTTTAAGGGTGTAAACACCTTCTTTCTGGTAATGTGTATGCCATCCAAAACATTCCCACTTGTTTCCCTTATTTTTTTTTAGCATCCATGATTCTCTTCTCGTTTACTGAGGAGAAATATTCATTAAAAATCTCCCCCATCTCCTGTGGATGCACACATAGATGGCCATGTTGATTTTAAAGGGGACCCAATCGCTCCCTAGCCACCCTTTTACTCTTAATATAGCTATAGAACTTCTTGGTATCATCTTTAAACTTAATTGCCAGATCCATCTCATACCCTAATTTTGCTCCTCTGATTTCCCGCTTGAGTGTGCTCTTACATTTTTCATAGCCATCTTAGGATTCACTTGATCCAAATAGCTTAAACCCAATATATTCCTTCTTCTTTTTCCTGACTAAAGCCTCAATATCCCTCATCAGCTAGGGATCCCTAAATCCGCCAGCTTTTCCTTTCACCCTAACAGGGACATACTGTCCCTGGACTCTTGATATCACACTTTTAAAAGCCTCCCATTTGCCCGTCATTCATTTTCCTTCAAACAGACTGATCCAGTCGATTTCTGCTAGATCCTGCCCAATGACCCCAAAATTGGCCTTGATCCAGTTGAGCACCTTAACCTGTGACCTGTCCTATCTTTTTTCCATAACTATGTTAAAACTAAGAGAGTTATGGTCATTGGATTGTAAGTGCTCTCTAAATGACACTTCAGTCACTTGCCTGAACTCATTTCCGAAGAGGAGGTCCAGTGTTGCACCCTCCCGAATAGGGTCATCTACATATTGATTTAGGAAACCTTCTGGACACATTTGACAAATTCCACCCTGTCTGGGCCTTTTACACGCAGGGTGGCCCGGTCAATACAGGGGTAATTTAAAATCTCGAACTGATACCACTCTATTAGTCCTATAGGTACCTGTAATCTCTCTCTATACATCTGCTCCTGTAGTACCCGTTGGCTATTTGGGGGTCTATAATACAGTCCCAACAGAGTGACCATAATTTAGAGACTGATTGGTAGTCAGTGTGAGGGAAGAAAACAAATGTCAGCTTTTCGTCTATCTAGTAACAGGCAACTCAACATGCTTCTCGGGCAGAAATCAGTGCTCAAAATCAGTATGTGCTTCAAGGAAACAGAGGGAATTCTTCTGAAACAGTCAGATGTGTCATCTCCAAGATGGCAACGATACCTCCCCAATGTCCGCTAAAAGGCCAGAACAATAAGAATCCATGTCATCAATCATGTAAAGTTGCTCAAGACGTGTCAAAGTATCATCACAAGCATAATGAGTATCCAGCATGGGGAGCTGACTGCTCTAGATCAAGCCAATTGGATCAAGCTCAGGAAATTTACAAGTCAGTAGCACATTTCTCACCAGAAAAACAAAGGAAAAGTCCCTGAAGAGGGCAATTTCTACAAAGGTGGAAGACATACAACAAGCATAAGTTCAAGAAATTAAGGATGAACAATAGGAAAATGAGGACAACTTTCCTAGATGAGGTTAAGAAAAGGACAACAGAAATTCTGGATCATCATCTTAAAGCTACAAGAGCTTGGAAAAGAATTTAAACTCAGCACGGAGGAGTTCTCTCAATACTGACTGACACTTTGCCAATGTTGAAGGGAATGAAACATTGTAGAAGTCTGACCTGCAAACATGATGCTCCAAGTTATGAGGCACAGATCTTCAGGTGCTTGGCCAATTCAACATACAAGACCTTGGTGCGTCACTTTGCACACCGAAAAATCAGAATTTGTCATTATTAATTGGAATTACATAAATTCGGCTATGACCCTTAGAGAGATACAATACTCCAGAGTGAAAATGGGAGAGGATCTCAACAAGAATTTCCAAAGCTATTCAGAGATTTGCTATAGATCAGGATTATCACATTATGCTACAAGAAGAAGTGAAACCCACCCAGTTGTACATTCCAAAACAAATGCCTCACCGTCTTTTAGATAACAAGATGTAGAGCTGGATGAACACAGCAGGCCAAGCAGCATCAGAGGAGCAGGAAGGCTGATGTTTCAGGCCTAGACCCTTCTTCAGAAATGGGGGAGGGGAAGGGGGTTCTGAAATAAATAGGGAGAGAAGGGAAGGCAGATAGAAGATGGATAGAGGAGAAGATAGGTGGAGAGGAGACAGACCCGCCAAAGAGGCGGGGATGGAGCCAGTAAAGGTGAGTGTAGCTGGGGAGGTAGGGAGGAGATAGGTCAGTCCAGGGAGGACGGACAGGTCAAGGGGGTGGGATGAGGCTAGTAGGTAGAAGATGGGGGTGGGGCTTGAGGTGGGAGGAGGGGATAGGTCGGAGGAAGGACAGGTTAAGGAGCGGGGGATGAGCTGGGCTGGTTTTGGGATGCGGTAGCGGGAGGGGAGATTTTGAAGCTTGTGAAGTCCACATTGGTACCATTGGGCTGCAGGGTTCCCAAGCAGAATATGAGTTGCTGTTCCTGCAACCTTCGGGTAGCATCGTTGTGGCACTGCAGGAGGCCCAGGATGGACATGTTGTCTGAGGAATGGGAGGGGGAGTTGAAATGGTTCGTGACTGGGAGGTGCAGTTGTTTAGTGCGAACTGAGAGTAGGTGTTCTGCAAAGCGGTCCCCAAGCCTCCGCTTGGTTTCCCCGATGTAGACGAGGCCACAACGGGTACAGCGGATGCGGTATACCACATTAGCAGATGTGCAGGTGAACTGTCTTTATTTATATTTTGTGAAACGTAGTTTTGTACAACATGCAACGTACAATGTGAAGGTTGTCATCAAAGCATTGTATCCTGAAAACTGCACTATGGGTGTCTGTTGCTTCTGATTGGCTATTACATGGAATAGACTCTAACTCTGGGTGAGAGTCAGAACCTTCCCAGGGTTTGTACTCACTGCAATAGCTCCCCAGGAAAGGTTAGAGGGATTAAAAGCTCTAACTCCTGGTTAACTGGTAAACTGACACATGCCCACCTCCCCCATCATCTCACCACAGACTCTGTGACTTCTGAGAGATGCCCCTCCACACTCTTTCAACTCTCCCCCGATACAATCCCATCCCAACCCAACACCAGACCCATAACACCTGGCCTGATCTCCCTGAGCTGACCTTCCTCCAGTATGTGACCTAACACCCATCCTGAGCTGATTACCTCCTGCTCCGCCCAACCCCCTCACCCACCTGCTGACCTTATTCCCCTCATATACCCAACACCTACATCCAGAACACTTGTCTGCCATATCAGTCCTTCACTGCTTTGCAGCATACAACCTCACCCAGCTGCCATTCTAACATTCACCCAAGCAGAGAGTTATAGGGTCCAATTCCTCCATGCTGCCCAGGTTTCCCAAATTAAACTAAGTTCCATTTACCTGTGCTTGGCCTGTATCCCTCTAAACCTTTCCTGTTCATGTACCTGTCCAAATGTCTTTTAACTGTTGTAATTGTACCTGCCTTTACTACTTCCTTTAGTTGTTCATTCCACATGCTTTTCTAAATCATTCCCCTCTCACCTTAAATCTATGCCCTCTAGTTTTGGACTCACCTAACCTAGGGAAAAGGTCTTGGCTATTCATCTTACCTATGCCCCTCTTGATTTTATAAACCTCTATAAGGTCCCCCCTCAATCTTCTGCACTCCAGGAAAGAAAGTCCTAGTGTGTCCAGCCTCTCCTCCCATCACCCGCATACCTTACATCCTTATCACCTCTCCGTAGCTTGTCAACATGCCTTTGGGATGTTTAAACCATGAACTATATCAGGAACAGCAGTAAAAAGAGGTAACACTAGTCCCCTACTCTGATCCTTTGCTGTGGTGGAAGGCTTCTGGATCAGATAAGCTCTGCATTTCACAAAAGGCCTGGTTAGAATATCTGGGCCAGAAATGCAGAACTCCTGGACTAGGTAAGAAAAAAAAAAGGGAGCAGAATGACAATCCAATAGTTATCGTAACTACTCAGAAGTTTTGACGCAATAATTCATGAGGCACTTGCTGGGCGGTAACCAGTAAATTTGTCACCATCCTGAAACTATATTTCAATTTATTGTAGGCAACTTATTAACAATGTTAATTATCCTAAAAGCCTAATTGTGTCTGTCACCCTCTCCTGTATTCAGGAACCTCAGAGTAGTCATTAACATTGTCAGCAGAGATTAGTGATGTTCTAATTCAACCACAATATATTTTGGTTTGGCAATGGAAATAAAATTCGTGGATGATATACTAAAGAGTCAAAACAGCTCTCTAGAAGTAGATTTTAACATGCTGAATCATAGTTGCATACTCATTAAATGAAAACTTAACAAAAATTCTGAAGAGTTTTCATGACGTTCTTGATGTCGGGAAGTGCAATGGTTTGACTGGTATGTCAGAAGTCACCTGAAGTTTCCTGGAATTAATCAGTGCCTAACAGAATCCAACAGCCACTGATAATCCTCTGATCCTTGTTGATGCGGGCTGCGACCACTTTTCCAACTGTTGACATAATTGTAGTTAGTTGGCTCGCCGAGCTAGTTTGTTGTTTTTCCGCAGACGTTTCATTACCCTGCTGGGTAACATCATCAGTACAGCCTCCGATGAAGCGCCGTTGTGTTTTTCCACCTGGTATTTAAACTCTGGAGTCCACAACCCAAGCTACAAATCTACTCTTGGAATAATTCCCCAGCAGTCCCTGGTGTATGTGTTTCTTCAAATACAATTACAGTTGAGGAAAAAAAATCTATGACTTATAATGTTAGTAAACCCCACGATGTTTCATCGTTATTCCCTTCATCCTCTCTTTCCAATCCACATCAGCTTCTTCAAAATTAAATTGTGCTTTCAAAATATCCTAGCCCAAACTGTTCCATAACAGGTCCAATAGTGGCATCTACCTAGGGATGCATCGCAAATGGCTGTTGCCCAAGCTTTGTTTAGGAGAAAAAGGCATTGGTTTGACTGAGAAAGGGTCACTCGATCTGAACCATTAACTCTGATTGCTCTCCACAGATGCTGCCAGACCTGCTGAGCTTTTCCAGCAATTTCTATTTTTGTTTCTGATTTACAGCATCTGCAGTTCTTTTATTTTTTATTAGTTTGACTGGTTTGAATTTAAACAAAATCCTGTCTGTCAGCAGATAGGTGAAGCATTCTCCATGGCAATATTTTTTTCTGATCAGAATCCACTTTCCAATTAACTAACTGAAACATACAAAATTCTGAGGAGACTTGACTGGTTTGATGCTGAGAAGATGTTTCCGTTAGTGGGGGAATCTCAAACTGGGGGATATATTTACAGATTAAGGGGATATTTATTTAAAACTGAGATGCAAAGGAATTTCTTCCCCCAGAGGGCTGTGGATGTCTGGAATTTTCTACCCCAAAGAGGTGTGTGGACTAGTTCACTGTAAATATTTAAAGAGGAGGTAGACAGAATTTTGAAATATCAGGGAGTTGATAGCTATATTAAGCAGACATGAAAGAATGTTTGAGGACTGGGCAGTACAGCCAGGATGCTGTTAAATAGTAAGGCAGGATTGTGGGGCTGAATGGCCTAGACCTGCTTCTATTGCTTATGTTCTTACAGGGCCATGTGATTTAGGGGCATAAATAGGCCATTCAGCCCATTAAGTCTGCTCTGCCAGCCATTCAATCATGGCTGACATGTTTATGAACCCCATTCCCTTGCCTTCTCCCCTTTGATCCCCTGTCTAATCCAGAACCCCTCTCTCTCTCTGTCTTAAATGCGCTCAATGACTTTGAGTCCACAGCATTCTGTGGCAATGCGTTCCACAGATTCACCATTCTCTGGTTGAAGTAATTTTTCGTCATCTCAGTTGTTAATTCCTTCATTCTGAGGCTGTGCTCTCATGTCCTAGTTTCTCCTACAAGTGGAAACATCTTTTCCTACTCTATTCAGGCCTCTCAGTATTCTGTAAGTTCGTGAGACCCTTCTTCACCCTTCTACACTCCATCAGGTATAGACCCAGAGTCCTCAACTGCTCCTCATAAGACAAGCTCTTCAACCCCAACACCATTCTTGTAAAGCTCCTCTGGACTTCCTCCACGGCAGTCCATCCTCCCTGAAATACATGACTCAAAACTGCACGCAATATTCTAAATGTAATCTGACTAAAGGCTTTTACAGCCTCAGCAGTACATCTCTGCTGTTGTATTCCAACCCCCTCGAAATGAATGCTAACATTACATTTGACATCCTAATTGCCAACTGAACCTACATGTTAACATTGAGAGAATCCTGAACTAGGATTTCTAAGTCCCTTTGTGCTTCAGATTTCTGAAACCTTTCCCCATTATGTTGTGTTCAATTTCATGAAGTATAAATTTTTGCTTCTATTGAGATTTGGTGTTCTTGGAATTCTGTCCTGATTAGTCCAAGACAAAAAAAAATTCAATGATATATCTCTTTATTCAGTACCGAAGTTCTGGGTTACCAAGTGAACTATTGCAAAGTATTATTAAATATACAATGATAAAATGAATTGTTCTATCAGATGATGGCTCTGAAGAGGTTAATATTTGTGATTCATTGGCACCACCTATTTCACTAATGTCATACACAATTGGTGAGTCACACAAATGTTTTTCTACCCCATCACCTGGAGGTAGAGATGTGCCTGTACCAATTCCCCAAGGTCCTAGCAATTATTCCTGACAACATATAGTTGTAATGTTATGCAATAGATCTTTTAATCTAAAAAAAAAAGCCCCTTCTATCGGTACTCTATGCTTTATCACTAGACACTAGGTAGACCCAAGATAAAGCAAAGACAAGGGAGGATTAGTGGCAGTGAACTTCCTTAAACAAACCCTAACCAAGTAGCACCACATATTGCCATAAGTAGCGAATGGCACAGGTACCTGGAGTGGTCGTCTGAGAAAATGCCACATGTTTACAGATCTAAACTCATCACAAGGAAAAAGACATTCAGAAGATGCAGAGAAAACAAATAAAAATCAATAAGTCCATATAGTCCCTTTAAGAAGATTACTGTCTAAAGAAAGGACTGAAGTCAGTAGCTGAAACATGATTACAGGCAAAGAGAGACATCAGCAGCTGTTGGGGCAGCAAGACAGGTGAGATCAGCATTCTGAAGGTAAAACATCATTCAGCAGCTGGTAAGAAGCACAGGGCCAAGCGTGTAAGCTCAGAAAATAGAGAAAAACCAGTCACATTTAGAAAATACAGAGGTCTCAGCAAAGGAGGCTCTGTCAGGAGCAACTAAAAACTTCAGACAGCGAAGTAACAGATTTTGAGGGATGCTTTTCAGGGGGTAAATGTAAACTTGGTGGGCCAAATGGGATCAAGATGGGCTTCCACACTGTTGGGATTCTATAATTCTAAATGAATAATGTTATGAAAAATGATACAAAGACCTGAAAGGAAACACAAGTGTGTGTAAAAGACAGTTTTCTACTCTCACATTGAGCATTATAGCCATTGATATTAGGTTCCAAAAGGTTAAGCTGCAAAGAATAATGAATGAGCTTGAAAAAATGATGAATCTCAGAATTGAGAAAGCAGGATGTTTGTTGCTGCGGCTCCCTCCCTCAAATGGCAACGGTGGACGCAGGAGGACCAGAGCTGACAGCAAACCCAGGTACAGCAGCAGACTGCCACGGAGGCCAAGGAGAGCCCAGGTCAAGGAGAGGGTGCAGCCATAGGACCCTTCTTTTGTTTTTGCAGGAGGACCAGCGATTTTTGTTCCTGACTATATATCGTGAGGATGAGCGAGGCACAATATTAACACAGTCTCTGTTATATCCCAGGCCAGATGCTGCAGCAAGACCTGAGGGCTGCAGAAGTTGGAAGCAATCCTCTTTCATTGGTTGTGAAGGTATTGCGATGCTGAACTTCTGTCCAACGGGCTTCATCCAGAACGCGATGAGTGACCACGTGGGATCTCCCAATAATGCACTCGTAATACAGGGAGCAGTACAATGTCTCAGAGGACTATGTCTGCAGGAAATATAACCGGTTGCAGCTCCTCACAGACCATATCGTTCAGTCAGAGCAGCAGTTAGACACACTAAGGAGCATACAACGGGCAGAGAGTGTGATAGACATTAGTTACAGGGATGTGGTCATACCACAGGTTCAGTCACGTAGATGGGTGACTGCCAGGAGAGGCAGGCAGGTAGTACCGAATCTCCTGTGGCTATTCCCCTTTCTAACAGGTACACCGTTTTGTAAGCTGCTGGGGGGATAGCCTCTCAGGGAAGTATAACAGCAGCAGCCAGGCCTGTGGCACCACAACTGGCTCTGCTGCAGAGCAGGGTGGGGCAAAGTCCAGGCTAGCAATAGGCATAGGAGACTCACTAGTTACAGGCACAGACAAACTTTTCTGTGGCCATGTTCGAGAGTCTAGGATGGTTTGTTGCCTCCCTAGTGCCAGGATCAAGGATGTCTCTGAGTGGTTGCACAAAATTCTTCAGGAGGGGGTTGAGTAACCAATGGTCATTGTACACATTGGCACCAACGATATAGTTAGAAAGAGGGATGAGGTCCTGTGGAGTGAGTACAGGGGAGTTAGGGAAGAGGCTGAAAAGTAGGACCCTGAGGGTAGTAATCTTGGGGTTACTACCAGTGCCAAGGAATAGAAAGATAGGACAGATGAATGTGTTGCTAAGTAGGTGGTGCAAAGTTTCAGGTTCTTGGATCATTGGGACCTCTTCTGGAGTAGGGATGACCTGTACAAGAGGTTGCATCTAAACTGGGGTGGGGGGGAACTAAGATCCTTGGAGGTTTCACTGGAGCTACTTGGGAAGATTTAAACTAGAGTGGCAGGGGGCTGGGAACCAGAGCAGCAGGTCAGCAAGTGGAAAGTTTAAGGGGAAGGTAGATGTTAGGACCAGTAAGTCAGAAAGGAAGGACAGGCAGAGACAGGTAAATGTACATGATAGTACTGATGGGCTGAAGTGTGTTTATTAAACACAAGGAGTATTATAAGTAAGGCAGATGAGTCTAGAGCCTGGTTCAGTACATGGGACTATGATGTTGTTGCCATTACAAAGAAGGGGGCAGGACTGTCTGCTCAACTTTCCAGGGTTTCATTGCTTTAGACAAGATAGAGCAGAGGGAGAACTTCACATCTGCACTCAGAGAAGATATACTGGACAGCTCAACCACTGAGGCAAATGGGTACAGCTCAAAAATAAGATGGGTGCAATCACTCTGATAGGATTATAATATATGCCCCCCAACAGCCACGGAGACATTGAGAAACAAATATGTACGCAAGTTATGGAAAGATGCAATAACAACAGGTTTGTCATAGTGGGTGACTTCAACATCCCCACTATTGACTGGGACTCCCTTAGAGCAGGAGGTTTAGACTGGGCATAACTTGCTCAGTGCATCAAAGGGGGTTTCTTGAAACTGTATGTGGAAAGTGCAATGAGAAGAGGGGCCTTACTGGACCTTGCATTGGCTAATAAGCCTGGCCAGGTGACTGACCTTTCAGTGGGAGATCATTTTAGAAACAGTGATCACAACGCCTTAAGTTTTAAGATAACTATGAACAAGGATAAGTCAGAATTTTGCTGGAAGGTACTAAATTGGGAGAGGGCAAACTATATCAGTATTAGGCAAGATCTGGGGAGGGTTAATTGCAACTCCGTTCCCACAGGAGACACAGTCTGTCATTGTCCAGTAGGGGAACATCACATGCATAATTGCACTTGAGCCAGTGGTGATGGGCTGCCTTCTTGAACTGCTGCAATTCATGTGGTGTAGGTACACCCTTGGTGCTTTTCATAACCATATAGAATTATATGCCAAGTCCTAACATATGCCTCCTTGATGGTGGATATGGCAAAGAATCATGAATCGAAAAGCTAATCCATGTCTCAACTGCCGAATTATATGCACATAGTTCCCCTCCTTCTGGCCTCATGTAAAATATTGAACTCAATTCCAACTGAGTCTTTCCAAAATTCCCAGTCACTTTGATTCAAATGCGCTCAGTAGTGTAGTGTATTTTCTTCTATCCAGTTCCCAGCCTGTTTCTAAGAGTTGTTAGAAATGCATGACTGGCAGTCTCATTGTTTAAAAAAATAGACTGTCATAACTGAACTAATTAAAAACTCCGTAAATATTGAAAATACTGTGATACATTTCTTCTCATTGGGGTTACTAGGGAAACAATCTGAAATATAATGAAACCGTCAGATCAGAGGCTGCACATGACTGGTTCAAATGTCAAGTATTGGTGCCAGATTTAAAGTGACAGTTACCAGACCAGAACAAGATAAAAGTGCTTCAGATTTGTCACAGTGACCTCTGTGTTCTAGACTAACAGACATCCATACAAATAAGATTAAAGGAAATTCTTCCACATGTATGTTTAATCAGCCTTCACAAATCCATGTGAGCATTCTGCACTTAAACAGCAGTGTTTGAAATTATCTACTGCTATATCTTTTAAGCTTTGATTTAAAACATGTGGGAGTCCTTCTCCATTTCCTATCCCAAAATTTATATTGAGTACGAACACAATTATTAGTGATCATGATCATTATAATATTTCAATTTTAATTATCAATAGGACAGGCTGAATATTGTCTGATTTTACATCCAAATGCCTGTTTTTCAGTGAGAGGACATGGTAAGTAAATATTGTTTAGCATGCTACTCACTGACTGCTGGTCTTTAGGGATGTGGCAGAGCTAGATATAGTGCCCTGAGTTTAGTGGAGCCTGCTGGAGCCAGACCTGATGAGTTTTTCCCACATTCCCTGTGTTTGTTTCAGACTGAGCATCTGCTGTATTTTGCCTTTTAAGCTCATCAAGGAATCACTTAGGGGAGGCAAAGATCTAGTAGTATTATTGCTAGACCTATTAATGTTCTAGGAACCCAGCATCGAATCCTGCCATGATAGATGGTGGAATTTGAACTTGATAAAAATCTGGAAGTAAGAGTCTAATGATGACCACGAATCTACTGTTGATTGTTAGAAAAACACATTGTTCTCTAATGTCCTTGGCGGAAGGAAATTCCGTCCTTACCTGGTCTGGCCTACATGTGACCCCAGACCCACAGAAATAACGCTTAATGGCCTCTGGGCAATCAGGAGTGAGCAATAAATGTTGGCCTAGCCAGAGATGCCTCATTTTGTGAATGAACAAAAACTTAAAAGCCAATTGTGCGATTCTCCAGCATCTGCAGTACCTTTTATCTCTGTGCGATAGGGTTATGAGCCAGCACAACTTTAGTAGCGAATCGGGAATTTAACAGGACTCACGTCCATCTCTGTGGGTCTTCCAGAAAGTTGCCCTTGCATTTGATCCATCCTCTCTCTCTTTTTGGTAACAATTCCCTGAAACTGAACCCACTGTACTCACCTTGGTCCAGAGATCCAGAGAAGAGCTCCGCTGAAGGCTTTGAATCTTTATCTAGAGCAGCCACTGTTTCCAGTGATACTGCTTCCAATGGCAAGCTGCCAACCTCTGACCATTCAGCAGCTCTCGGGCATGGCATGTCCACCCTCTGGGGTCCTCAATCATACAGGTGGCCAGTTATGTGTGTGCATACATGTAAGTTACATTGGGTCTCCTGTACATAAGTGACACAGAACTCCCATCATTTCTTAAAATGAAGGAAGGATGTCACTGGAACTAAATTGGAACTCGGGGCTTCTCTGACAGTACTTAAAGGCAGCCAGAGGCTGTTAAAAGGAGAAATGCATTCTGGCTTCACACGTCAGGGAATCTGTTCTGATTATACAGCTTAAGTAACCAGTGATGGGGCACCAAATTTTAGTGATCCTGCACTGGAGATAATCACCAGGAGGATGAACTTCCTCTTTAGCTCTGGCAGCAGAAGGTCATTGAGGCAGCTACTTTGCTGACAAAAGGAAGAGATTAGAGAGCATCTGTATATAGAAAATGAATATCCATTCACCGAATCACTGCACGACACATCAATAAACCTCCTTGTCAAACAAAGTCAGAAACTGCTGGAAAAACTCAACAGGTCAGGCAGCATCTACGGAGAATAAGCAGAGTCAACATTTTGGGTCCAGTGACCCATCCTCAGAATTAAGGTTCTTTCGAATGTCTTTCTCACACATTTACCACTATGACTGTCCTCACTGACCCACAACACATGCTATTAGCTATCCACCATGAAGCCTACATTCCTGAAACACCTCACAAGATTCTCATGAACATGCTCTCGGCTTGCTTGGTAGGTTGGCATGGACAGAGGAACAGCTTGTCCACACACTCTCTCCCCCTTTAAGGAAGGCAGCTTGCTATCCTGGCAGAGCAGCTTCAAGGCTGTGGTGACTGACAACACTGGTGGCAATGTCACGCAGGATATTTTCACTATTTATCCTTCAGATCTCACAGACCTTTCTATCATCTCAAAAAAAAAGTCTCTGCATGAGCTCCACAATCATTTTCAAAGCCAAAAGAACTGCAGATGCTGTAAACAAGAACAAAAATTAAGTTGCTGGAAAAGCTCAGCAGGTCTGGCAGCATCTGTGAAGGAGAAAACAGAGTTAACGTTTCGGGCCCGCTCCTCAGAACTGAGGAAGGGTGCTGGACCCACAATGTTAACACTGTTTTCTCCCTCACAGATGCTGCCAAACCTGCTGAGCTTTTCCAGCAACTTTGTTTTTGTCCACAATCATTTTCCCTCTTTGAAGAGTTGCAAAATCATATCGCACTTGAAGTGTTAACTCTGTTTCACTTTCCATAAATGCTGCCAGACCTGCTGAGCTCCTCCAGCGCTTCCTGTTTTCATTTCACATTTCCAGCATCTGCAGTATGTTGCTTTTAGTCTTTCCGCTCTGTTCTCCTTATGCACCACAAACAAATTCTTGTTTCTCTCTTTCATTTCAGCTGCAGGGTAAGTGGAAGCCCCTGAGTCAGTGGTCAAAAAACTGTGCAGCCTTCAAGACTGACTGCCACTCAATCTGGTTCTCTTAAGTGGCAGTTCAGATATTGACTCCCTGTGGACTTTAGAGGCTAGATTACAGAATGTAGCTGACTGGGCAGAGCGCAGAAATGCTAGGGCAGAGAGATAGGATGACATGCATGGCAGCTCACATGAGAATGAGGTCACATACTAAATGTGCTATTGAAGGCCAAGGCTACCAGATAAGGGATTTTTTAACCAGGAAATGAAAAGTATTTTAAATGTCAGCATGATGTCTGTTACAGATACCTGGAAGATACCCAGTCAGAGTCCTCTGAGGTTAAATGTAAAACCTGTTATAGCAGGGTCCCACAAAGGATATATGTCCTACTCACATCCCACACACTAAATCCTGTCAAACACCCTCCCCAGTAACTAGCACACAGCTGTCCAGTGACAGTAACCATCTCTGTGCCTTTCAAAACCAGCAAGCTGCCTGTGGACCCTCTTTTGAAGTAGTTGGTAGATGTTGAAGGGGGCTGACCAGTAACGATGACAGAACCTCTAACTGCAGTTCCTGGACAAATGCTTCAAGCCTCCCGTTAGGGAGCTAAATTTCCCTATCTAGTCTGGAGTTGTAATAAAATATCTCAGAAGTGTGAGAAATTCAGAAAGTCCAATGGAAGGTAACTTCCTACTTGCTGGCATGCTGAGTCGTTGAATTGAATAATTGAATTGAATAATGGTGCAAACAATTTAATTCTTTGAGAACAAAGGGAACGCATTTATATGACTGGCACATTTCTGTGTCTCAATAAAGATCTAGTAAATTTGTGTAAATCAAAGTAATGTATTCCTTTCCGCTGTTTATAATATTTTATTTCTTCTGCTAAATGGCTTTTGGTATAATTGTCATTTGTTAATAGAATCATAATGAAAATATTACCTTATATGTCACCCATCCAGTGACGTAACATGAACAATTTGCACAACAGGGTCATTGTGCATGGGCTTGACAATAGAAATCAAATCAACCAGTTAAATATCTGAGCTACAGACAAAAGTAATTTCCCATCCAGACAGCCCTGAATTGAAACAATGGAAATTCATAGAGCGTGATTCCAAGAATTACAATTTTAAAAATGTACTTTGTTTGCTACAAATATTTAAAAATCAATATCACTTTAATGATAAAGGTGACTGGCAATCTATACTTTAAAAATCTGTTTTGTATTTTTTCACTTTCAAAGCATTGAAATTTTACAGTTAACTGATATGAAAATGTCTGTTTTTCAGAGATTAGTTATTTAAGCTTTGTGCTGCATTAAGCGCTTTTGTGAATTTCACTCGAAAAATGTTAACAAAGCATTGACTTCTTTGTGAACAGCTGCCCTGTCTGAATTGAAAATGAGGTTCGTGATCGCTTTGACCTCTAGTGAAATGGTGGGAAGCACTTCAGCATGGTCAAGCTATTTTAGAAAGAGAGATCAGCGGGGTGGGGAATAAAACTGAATGGAGAAGACAGAAGGAATAACAGGCAAAAGGCCCAGGTTAATTTTACTCTATTGTTTGTCTCGATTTCAGACGTCTTGCTTGACAGTAGGCAATGTCTACAACAATGCTGCATATTTACCAGTCAATCTCATTTTTAATTCAGTGCAAGGTGGCAGCTACAGCTGCAGATTAAGGCTGCAGTACAGTTAATCAATATGCATTGTCTGCAGCTAATGCTCACTCGTAGGTTAGCTTGTTCAGTCTTGGTGATTAATTAGACGGAAATGTCAATATCTGCAACCAAGTACCTAAAGCAAAGGCCCTTAGCTGTAAAAATTAAGAACATTACAAGCACACTGAAAAATCTAATGCCCTGGATTTTGCTCTAGAAATAATGGAGCGATACCAATGCTTATCATTATTCTGGAGTAAATCGGACAGCAACATCTGGTGTCTATAATGGATCACTATGGAGGAGACCTTCAGAGTTGAGCAGTTACCATACTCCATGGTAATATTCTGCATACTTCACAACCTCACTATTATTAGAAATCAGAACCCAGCACAACCTATCAAACAGGAAGCTGAGGATGAGGAAAGGCAACATGATCTGGAAGCAGGAGAGAAGGAACGCTACTTCAGAGACAGCTTTTTTCTGCATACTTGGATATGGAAAAACATGAAAAATCTCAGCCTCAATTCTCCATTCACCAACAGTCTTATTCATAGAAACATCGATATAGCAGATGGGAGAAATCAGAAATAAAACAGAATGTGCTGAAAATATTCACTGGGTCTGGCAGGAACTGTGCAGGGAGTAAAAGAGGTAGCATTTTGAGATAAATATGATTGTTTTTTCGATCTGAAAGCAAGTCGAAAGAGATGCATTTTATATAATTGAAAGGGGGTCAAGGAGAAGGAAGAACAAAAAGAAACATCCGGTATAGCATTGAAGGCAGCAGAGATTAAATGGCAAAAATACTGTTAAACTAAAGCTAAAGGATTGTAGCAAAGAATGAGTGTAAATAGTTGAATAATGAGCAGCACTTCTAAAGGCAAAACCATGAAAGACAAGATTCTTGTCTTCCCCCGTCAGATTTTCAAATTACTGCTCCCTCCAGAAAACCTTGGTGCTTCCTCAAACATTGCCAACACCCTACTTGCTTCCCAAGGCACTTATGCATAGGTGTATTTCCTGCTTTTCCATCTCCTTCTTCTCAACATTTAAAGCCCAAAGTTTCCTTCCAGATGTAGCAGTGATTTTAATATATTTTGTTATATTCACTGCTCATAACATGGCCTCTTCTACATCAGTGAGATTGGGTGATTGGATGTCCACTTTGCATATAATTCTATTGGATACCCCATTAAAAAGAGACAATTGACATCTAATGATCAAGCTACTGCCAAGAAAAAAAGTGTCTGCTCTTGTAGGGATGACCTGCTCCATGAAAGAAATACATGACAGCAAAGGTCCTCCATTTCAGAAGAGAACTTCAGAACTCACATGATCAGAAAGACAGCCTTCAACCCAACAAATTACCATTCTTCCACATCTGAAGAGAACACATTTGGGGAGAACAGAACAACCTCCAGATCATCTGAATTTGTAAAGTCAAAATCCTGGGGAGATGAGATGTTGGTAAATGCAGTTGTACAAATAAATGCATGACAATAACAGTTATCAGAAAGGTGACGTTTCCCATGAGCCTTGAAGGGTTTGAAATATTTACTCATTTTGATTAAGTGCAGTAAGCACCGCCCACTGTGATGATGTCATGAAAACTTGGTGGGAGTGAAGTCTAGGATTTTGTGTAACACAGACTGAAGGCTAGGTCCCCCTAACAGTCTTACATTGGTTAAAGCTTACTCTTACAAACTGTAAATAATTGCAAATAAGTAATAAACTACATCTTGTTGACAAGATTCTTATACTAAAAAGTGGTTGCCCTCAATACACTCATCTAAAAAAGCCACTAACCTTACAAGATACAGATGGTACAATAAATGGCACTAGGGACCCTCACTATTGGGCTTCATGCTGATGGTTGGAGCCAATGAACTGCATGGGGAATGCATGAGATAGGGAGAAATCATGTAGTACAGAAGGCAGTACAAGTTTACTGTACTGACTTCAACACGGTCTAGGTGCCTGCTTTAATCATATACTGTGATCACCAGACCTATATGTAGTGTTTAGTTAATTTCATCTTCTTCATATTGCAGTTAGGACTGGTTGAGGAGATATGTTGTTGCATGCCCTGCCTACATGAATCCTAGAACTCTGTCGAGAGTACCGTTCTGCTAGTGCGCTCCATTTAAAAATTTCTTTAAATTTGTTTGTGGAAACCATTTTTTTTTCAACAAACTTTAAAAGGACTTCCAAGAGTTTGCATCAATGTAATGGGATGACTAATAATTCTGTTGGATGATAAGAGACATTGTTTCATGTGACCTGAGGCGGCATGATGGCTCAGTGGTTGGCACTGTGCCTCACGGCGCCAGGGACCTAGGTTCGATTCCACCCTTGGGCGACTGTGTGGAGTTTGCACATTCTCCCTGATTCTGCGTGGGTTTCCTCCACATGCTCCGGTTTCCTCCCACAATCCAAAGATGTGCAGGTTCGATGGATTTGCCATGCTAAATTGTCCGTAGTGTTCAGGAATGTGTAGGTTAGGTGGCTTATAGGGTCTGGGTGGGATGCTCCAAGGGCCAGTGTGGACTTGTTGTGTTGAAGGACCTGTTTGCACACTGTAGAGATTCTACTATCTATGATGACCTGGAAACAGAGTAGCTAGGAGGTCAAGATGCACAAAGCTGCGTGGCCAGACACTGAAAAGACAGACAATGAATCTATTTCTAGAAAAGAACGAAAGAGATCAGAGAATATATTTACAGGAAGGTGTGTGTATGTTTTTAATCCACTTAAACAAGGCAGGGATTGTAAATTGGACAATTTTATTGCTGCTGCTTCAAATTTGCCAGAGTTGAATTTAATGGGATTTAGTAATGGAGTATTTGGGGATCTCTGATATCAGGTCCCTGTAAACTTACCTAAGGAGGATCTGCAGGAATGTGTCATTTGTGTGTTAAGCACCTCTGGTGGACATAGATGGAGTGGAGGTACCATTGCAAGAGACTCAAGGAACAAATCCATGACAGAGAAAGGTGAACAATCTTATATCCTTACTGTAGTGATTGTAATGAAATCAGCAAAATAGACTTCATAGAACATGAGTTCCCTGATTGGGGCTGTTAATCGGGCCGAATCAGAGAACCCTGGCTGACAGACATAAACAGGCGCATCAGAGGTTCTGCTCGCTCTGAGAGCTAGTTCTGAAGAAGCAGGACCAGTGTCAAATTCAATATACGATGAATGATGGGTGACTTTGTGATGTAGTAGCAGCCTTTGTGGAGTTATTTCACTTACATTCACAGTCCAGACTGTGGACTGGATTTAGTACTACCCCCTAATGTGTTTGAAGTGGACAGGGCTCATAACATTCATGGATGTCGTCTTCTGACCAGCTTCCTGCCTGCATCCCTGACCTGACTTGTTTGAAATTTTACAGGTGCTGGTGGAAGTATTGAACAGCCTGCCTGCCTTGGTGTATTTAGTCATATAAGGGCTTCATCCTGCATTCATCTCTGTTTCCCTCAAAACAAAGGGAGGCAGACACCAGGATATCTTGGTAGCTTCTTCTGCCCTGGCTACTCTTGGACAAGGGGGCAACTGGTTTTTCTACCTTTCAGGGCCACTTCCCATCCAAAAATCACAATTTCCCCTTTATAATGCCTCCAGCCTCTCATGTCCCCTTGCGAGGGCCTGCAGACTGACTCCAGTGAAATTCCCCCTCAATCACTTAGGTGCCTGGCTCCAGTGATTATTTTAATGGGCATCACATGTAGTTCCAGCGGTGATCCCTGCTCCCATTTGGTGCTGTAGTGACTATGAGGCAGTTCCCTCGGGCAGAACACTGATATAACTGATGGACAGAAATTCTACCTCTGGACTATTACTAGACAAATGGTCTGGGGGCCATAAAATCCAGCCTGTGAGATTGCATGTGGTACCACATGTGTGCATTCTGATATGTGAATTTTTTTAGTTTCATGAAGTAATCTCTGCTGTAACTGCAATTCCACGTATAATTTATAATTCATAAAAACCATAACTTATCTGTTCATTAATGTTTAATTTATGTGGATTCTGGTTAGTGTTAAAACAAGGTACAATAAGTAGAATCTTGTTGGCAATTTCTTCATTTGGGGGACATTTCATAATTTTGGTTATTTTTGTCTATAACTCCCAGCAGTGACCATAACAATATTCCATAAGTTTCTGAACTTCATTTACTAGATTACTGTATTTTAATGATTCTGTCTGTATTTATGAAGAGAGGTTGTGGTAGTTCAGAGGTGGACATTTAGAAGAGCTATTCACTCATCATCATCCAACTTCTCTGGTCCCCAGAGTTTAAAGCTGTGATCCATAAAATGCTCATGTTCACATAAAAACAAATCCGGCATGGAAATAATGTATTCATATCCACTGCACATGGATTATGTAAAATAGCATAATGTGGGACTGGAACTAATGGGGATGATTCATTCATAAAAACATGCAAATTACATCTGAAAATATTTGCTGCATGTGAGCAAATGAAACACTCTCATTCAAATTAGAAAGCATTCTCTTTTATGTAAGTTTTTCATTTTCAATACCTGTGACAGATATTATCAGATAAATATGACTGTAGATATTAATTTGGAATTTGTGCTCATTTCTTCAGTAATTCGGGGGAAAAATGTCATACTGAGTCAATATAAACAGCAACCAAATTTAAAAGTGTTTTACGTGTCACTTAATAACAACTTAAATGTCAAGGGTGTACTCATTTAAATGTTTTGACATTATGCTTTGATGTTTTTGACAGCTATGTTATTCCTGAATTTGTTTATTTCACCTATATATGTTCAGAGTTATGAATCGACATTACCGCGTAAGATATTTGCAGACCTTTTTAAATGACAGATGTTAAACCAAGGTGAAAATTCTCAGGAAGGAACTCAAAGAGCAGAAGTTAAATCTTCTTTAGCAGTGACATTGTTTACTGTCGGCTCAATACCACTAATAATGCACAAAATATAATTTTAATCAATCTTGCACCTTTAAAATAATGGCGCTGCACTGAACCTATTCAGCATTTCTTAAAAAAATTCCCCACTTTCTCACTTCTGTGATTCAGAATGTCAAAGGTGTTATCTGTATCTTCCCTTCCCCCACACCCCCACACCCCGTAGCTTCTTCCTCTTTTCAAGGCAATATAAATGGATAAATTTAGACAACCCACTATCAGTGTGGATGAGTAATAGGAGATGATGTCAATGAAGACAGCCAAATTTAAGAAATGTAACACAACAAATATCAAAAGTATGCTTAAAATGAAGGAAAACCATTATAATATATTCTGCAGCTAGGTAAAGTGAACAATGATTGTGGTTTAAATAAAAGACACATCTATACAACTGATTGCTTTGCACATACTGGTACCAAAACAAAATTAATCTTTTGGCTTAATGGACATTCTCCTGTATTTGTATGCTAAAGTTTTCTCAGTGAAATTATGTAGATCTTCATTACGCTTTATCTAATTGCCACTTTTCCCAGTTTTATCCCTTGTTATATTCACAGCTCACAGCTGCCTCATTCAAAACCATCTGTTTTAACATGTGTAATTTATTTCACCATTTAATTAATTGTTTTATATCGGCATCTTCTTGGAATTAACTTTTCAAATATGAGTTACTGCAGTTTTAATGTTGTCATAATGCCAACAGGGGAAAACTAACACTATTTTGTTGATGTTTATAATGAATTCATTCAAAAGGTTCCACTGGGACATATTAAGTCATAATAATTAATCTAAATTACTAATGGGGGTTTGTTCTGATTTTTGATGAGAAAAATCATTTACAAAGAAGATTCAGAATGAGCAAGAAATCACAGGAGGTGCTACTTTAATTGAATTTAGAATTGGTAATCTCCTGCTAGTAACGTTTAATGCTATGCGCTCGAAACACATTGACAGTAGAAGGAAATTTCTTTCAGCTGTACATTAATAGAGAGAAATACATTATATTTCATTTAATAAAATAATTACATTGGCTTTCAGTTAGCTATACCATATGATGAGCATCATCTGTACTTATCATAGGTGTTTAGCGCATGCAAATTGAGTGTATGTCGTGTTGACAGTTCCATTATGACATATCACTAATATTCACTTTACCTGGAAGCTTGTTAGGAGTCTTAAAATCAGTGTCTCAATTGTATAAACAAAATACAAATAAAGCTTACCTTTCTAAAATATTACGTCTCTCACCAATTCTCTCTCTTCCCTTGATTATGTTAGGTCCTCATTGGCTACAAGTCCGTGAGCCTGGATTGTGTTCCAGTACTCAGTCATAATGGACCATGTAGGAGCTTCAATAGCAAAACCAGGCATGCTGCTGGATCAAGGGATATCAAAAGCCCAGCCTTTCCTGACCTCACCATGTAGCACATATGTAATTTTAGCAAGGGTTATTGAATGGTAATCAAGAGGTGGGAATCTAATTTTCCTTACCCAACACCAATTACAATTATACAGCTTCAGATGAAATCAGTTCATGCAGCATGAGTCAGATGTGGAAACTGGAATTTCTGATTCCTATGGCTGATTTCATGACTAAATAAGATCACCTGGCCAGGAAAGGAGCAAAAATAAAACTGTTAAAATGAGTTGTGGTATGAAAATGCACAGTTTTTGGTTTGATCTGTATCTACAGATATGAAATGCAAAAATTAGAGAATGAAAATAACACACTTTGGAGTGGTCTGGGAATTAGGGAGAAAGTTATCAAAACCACATACCCATTTTCTTATGAAAAGTCTGGATTATAAAACTTTATTTACTTTAAATGAACTGAGATTTCTGAATGAAATACAATAATTTGATTTATAACACAGGCCTGAAACACATACCCACATAATTTACTTGATCCACTTTACAGTAGTGATTTGTTGAAATTGTGTTCTTCTAGGAGACCTTTCGCATAAGGAATACATACTGGGAATTTGCTTCACATGGCTTTCCATCCACTTTAACTGATGGAAAACTGTGGAGATAATACATTAAGTCCTGTCATGTGGTACTGGTAGGCAAGGCTTCTTGTGAAGGCTGTAAAATCAGTTCTATAATGCAATCAGTTTTAAAAGACTAGGAGAAATAAATGTTGTATGTAAAAAATCATGGTCATGCAAGGAAATGAAAGGTAATGGCTTGATCTGAAAGAAACATTACTGCAAAGGAAACTGTTGATACAAAGAAAAAAATGAAACCAATGGTAGTTTGCAGGTTTTAATATGTAGGTTGTTATTGGGCTACAATAGTATTATAGGGATTAGAGTTGTTGTCGAATAGGGCAGGAAGTTTAAGGTGCTCTTGTGATGCAGTGGTAGTGTTCCTAATTCAGAACCAGGAGCCCTGGGTTCAAGTTGCACTTGTTTCAGAGATTTCCAACAACATGTCTGAGCAGGTTGATTTGAACATTGCTACAATGAGAAGTTAAAAGCATTAGAGAAAGAATAACATAATGAGGAGCTTATTAAAGCTGGACTTATAAATTCTAAAAAAATCTTAACGGGATTTTTTTCTCGATCTGCTCCCACTAAGTGAGGTACAAATACCTTTCTAATGAATGAATTTCAAGTTGGTTACAAAATGGAAAGCAGGGAGTGGGAATTCAAGGTACTCATACTGGCAAAAATACCAGTCTTCAGACAATTCAATTCACTTCACGTGATATCAAGAAATGGTTGGAGGCACTGGATGCTGCAAAAGCTATGGGCTCTGGAAACATTCCGGCAATAGTACTGAAGACTTGTGCTCCAGAATGTGCCACTCTACTTGCCAAGGTCTTCTGGTACAGTTATAAGATGGGCATTTACCTAACAATGTAGAAAATTGCCCAGGTACGTCCTGTACACAAAATCTAGGAAACATTCAACTTTGCCAATTACCTCCCCATCAGTCTACTCTTGTTCATCAGTAAAGTGATGGAATGTGTCATCAACGGTGCTATCAAGCAGCACCTGCTCGGCAATAACCTGCCCAGTGATGCACAGTTTAGGTTCTGCCAGGGTTACTCAGCTCCTGACCTCATTACAGCTTTGGTTCAAACATGGACGAAACAGCTGAATTCCAGAGGTGAGATGAGTGACAGGCCTTGACACCAAGACTGCATTTGACTGAATGTGGCATCAAGGAGCCCTGGCAAAACTGAAATCAGTAGGTATCAGAAGGCAAACTCTCTTCTGGTTGGAGTCATTCCTGGCACTTATGTAGATGGTTGTTATTATTGGAGGTCAGTCACCTCAGCTCCAGGACATCTCTGCAGGAGTTCTTCGGGGTGGCACATCATTCCCTAACTAAACTAAAAAACAAGCCTTCTGCCCTTATTTGGTCCATTTCCCTCCATTCCCTCCCTAACCATGTAACCATCAAGATGCCCTTTAAATGTCATCAATGTGCCTCCTTCCACCAGTGCATTCCAGGCTCCCACCACTCTCTGCATGAAATTCTTCCCTGACACATCTCCCTTAAACCTTCCCCCTCTCATCTTGAGCTTGTGCTGTCTTGTAATTGAGACTTCAATCCTGGGAAAAAACCTCTGACTATCCGCCCTACCTATCCCTCTCATAATTTTGTAGACCTCTATCAGGTGTCTTCCCTGTCGCTGCCTTTCCAGTGAAAACAGTCCCAGTCTTTTTTAACCTTTCCTCATAGCCAATGTCCTCGATACCAGGCAACGTCCTGGTGAACATTCTCTGCACTCTCTCCAAATCTTCCACATCCTTCTGGTGATCAAAACTGCAAACAATACTCCAAATGCGGCCTAACAAGGCTTTGATATAGCTGCAACATGGTTTGGCAACTCTTGTACTCTATGCCCCGGCCAATGAAGGCAGCCCGCCATATGCCTTCTAAATCACTTTGGGCACCTGTGTTGCTACTTTTAGGAAACTGTGGACCTGCACGCCCAGATCCATCTGTATGTTAATGTTCCTAAGTATTCTTCCATTTACATATATAATTCACACCTAAATTTGATCCTCCAAAATGCATCACCTCATATTTGTCTGGATTAAACTCCATCTGCCATTTCTGTGCCCATGTTACCAATATATCTATACCCTGTTGTATCCTTTCACAATTATCAGCATTTTCAGCAACTCCACCAATCTTTATGTCATCTGCAAACTTACTGATCAGACCGTCAACATTTTCCAAAAGATCATTTTTATATACTACAAACAACAGAGGACCTAAGACTGATCCCTGTGGAACGCCTACTAGTTTCCGGTCTCCATTCTGAAAAACACTCTTCTACCGCCACTCTCTGTCTTCTATGACTAAGCCAGTTTTGTATCCATCTGGCCAGTCCAGCCCGAATCCCACAAGATTTTAGTTTTTGTACCCATCTGCCATATGGGACTTTATCAAATGTCTTACTAAAGTCCGTATAAACTGCATCCACAGCCTTTCTCTCATCAATTTTCTTTGTCACCTTTTCAAAAACTTCAATTAGGTTCTTGAAACGTGACCTTCCCCGTACAAAGCCATGTTGCCAGTCACTAGCTAGTCAATTTTCTCCCAAATGTGCATAAATCTTGTCCCTCCCTATCTTCTCCAAGAGCTTCCCCACCACAGACGTCAGGCTCACCGGTTTATAATTCTCTGGATTATTCCTGCTTCCTTTCTTAAAGAAGGAAACAACATTGTATAATCTCCAGTCCTCTGGAAGTTCGCCTGTCTTCAAAGATATCTGCTAATGCCCCAGCTATTTCTTCCCTTGCCTCTCGCACTAACCTGAGATAGATCTGGCCCTGGGGTCTTGTCGACCTTCATGCAATTTAGGATACCCAAAACCTCACCCTTCAATATATTGACATTGTCTAGAGCATTCACACACTCATCCCTGATCTCGACATCAATCATGTCCTTTTCCTTGGTGAATACTGATACAAAGTACTCATTAAGGATCTCTCCCACTTCCTGTGGTTTCATACATAACTTCCCTCCTTTGTCCTTCAGTGGGCCTACTCTTTCCCTTGCTACCCTCTTTCTTCTAATATATGCACAAAAAGCCTTGGGATTCTCCTTGACCCTGTTTGCTAAAGATATTTCATGGCCCCTTTTGGCCTTTCTAATTCCATGTTTAAGTTCCTTCCTAATTTCTCTATAATCCTTAAGGATTTCATCAGTTTGTTGCTGCCTAGATCTATCATATATTTCCTTTTTCTTTTTGACGAAGCTTACAATTTCCCTTATCATCCATGGTTCTTGAATCCTGCCATTCCTATCAATCAGTTTTGCAGGGACATGCATGTCCTGTACTTTAATCAACTGGTCTTTAAAAACCTTCCACATGCCAGACATAGATTTGCCCTCAAATACATGCTCCTAATCCACATTCCCTGGTTCCTGTCTAATTTGGATGTAACTGGCCCTTGCCCAATTAAGCACCCTCACCAGAGGGTCACTCTTGTCCTTGTCATGTTTACTCAAAATCTTATGGAGCTATGGTCGGTAAGCCCAAAATGCTCTCCTTATGAAACATCAATCACCCGTCCTGGCTCATTTCCTAGGACCAAGTCTAATAAGGCCTCCTCTCTGGTTGGATTGTCAACATACTGCCTCAAAATGCCCTCCTGGAGACATCTAACAAATTTCTCTCTATCCGAGCCCTTGGCTCTAAGGGAGTCCAAGTCAATAAGAGGAAAGTTAAATTCACCCACCACAGCTACCCTGCTCTATTCACACTTTTTCACTACCTGATTACATATCTGCTCTTCTGTCTCCCATGGGTGCTGGGAGGTCTATAGAAAACTAACAACATTATGTTTGCACCCTTCCTGTTCATGAGCTCCACCTTAACGCCTCGTGGGAAGATCCCTCCGAAGAGTCCTCCCTCAACATAGCTGTGATGTGATCCCTAAACAGCAATGCAACCTACCCCTTTTGTCTTCCTTTCTGTCTCATCTAAAACAGTAATATTCTGGAATGTTAAGCTGCCAGTTCTGTCCCTCCTTTAACCATGTCTCTGTAATGGCAATAACATCATAATTCCATGCAGTATTCCATGCTCGTAGGTCATATCTCTTACCTTTTATACTTCTTGCATTGAAGTAAGCACACTCCAGTCCTCCAGTCCCTCCGAGTCCCATGACTTTCCTCTGCCTGATCTTACTCTGCATTATGCATATCTTAGTCTCACTTTTATCCCCAGTTCCTGCACTTACTGGCCTGCTGGTCCAGTTCCCAACACCTTGCCATACTAGTTTAAACCCTTCCAAAGAGCTCGAGCAAACCTTCTGACCAAGATATTGGTGCCGCTCCAGTTCGAGTTTCACCTTCCCCAAAAAACAACGCAATAATCCATATATCTAAAGCACTCCCTCCTACACCAGCTCTAGCCACTTGTTCAACTGTATTCTCTCTCTGTTGCTAGCTTCACTAGCCTGTGGCATGGGTAGTAATCCTGAGATTACTAACCTGGTAGTCCTGCTTTTTAGCTCTCTACCTAACTCTCTGAATTGTCTTCACAGGATCTCTTCCTTCTTCCTACCTATGTCATTTGTGCCAATCTGGGACAATGATCTGTCTGTTTTCCCTCCAGCTCAGAGACATCCAGAACCCTGGCACCAGGGAGGCAACACACCATTCTAGAGACTTGTTCATGGCCACAGAAATGCCTGTCTGTGCCCCTGACTATCAAGTCACCCATTACTACTGCACTCCTGGACTTTGTCCCACCCTGCTGTACAGCAGAACCAGTTGTAGTGCCGCAGGCCTGGCTGCTGCTTGTACTATCTCCTGAGAGACTATCCTCCCACAACAGTCTCCAAAACGGTAAACCTGTTAGAGAGGGGAATATCCACAGAAGACGCCTGAACTACCTGCCTGCCTCTCCTGGCAGTCACCCACCTATGTGCCTGGACCCGTGGTGTGACCACCTCCTTAAAGCCAGTGTCTGTCACTCTCTCTGCCCCCTGTACGCACTGCAGTTTGTCCAGCTGCTTCTCCAACGGAACCACACTGTGTGTGAGGAGCTGCAGCTGGTCACACTTGCTGCACTAGACTGCTCCCTGATTTCCCATATCTGGCAGAAGGAGCACACCCCTGCCCTAACTGCCATCTCCGCTCTTGTGCACTTGAAAGAAAATATAAGAGTCTTACCTTGTCTGTCCTCCTTGCAGTGTCTTTTTGTTTTGTTAGAAGAGGTAGGAGGGGGGTAAACGCGACACAAATGTAGTGTGGGTGGGGGTCTAGGCCCGAAACGTCAGCCTTCCTGCTCCTCTGATGCTGCTTGGCTTGCAGTGTTCATCCAGCTCTACAACTTGTTATCACTAATGTAGTATTTTGGTTTTAACCACTCCTTGACACCAGTTCCTCATTGCCATCTCCCAGAATTCCTCTCAGAAATGTCTGCCACCCTCTGATTTGATGCTCTTCCTCATGTTGATCACTGAGGGTGTCCTGTTGTGATCTGCTCCCCATGTATGATGACTGGGGATGTTCACTAATAATTTTACAATGTTCACCACCATTCAAGACTCCTCAGGGACTGAAACAGTCCATGTTCAAATGCAAGGAGGTCAAAACAATATCCAGGCTTGCCACTAACAAGTGGCAAGTAACATTCATGCCAATGCCAGACAATCACCATCTCCAGTGAGAGACAATCTAACTACCACCCCTTGACATTCAATGGTGTTAATATCACTGAAACCGCACTATCAATATCTTTCGAGTTACCGCTGGCTAGAAATTCAGCTGGACTGGCCACATAAACACAATGGTTACAAAAGCCGGTCAGAGGTTAGGAATACTGTGGCGAGTAACTCACTTCCTGACTCCTCAAAGTCCATCATCTACAAGGCACAAGTCAGAAGTGTGGTGGAATGCTCCTCACTTGAATGAATGATTGCAGCTCCAACAGATTTCAAGAAGCTTGATACCATTCATAGAATCATAGAGTCCCTCCAGTGTGGAAGCCATTTGGCCCATTGATTCCACACCATCCCTCCAACAAGCATCCTGCCTAGATCCACCTCCCTATCCTGTCCCTGTGACACAAGGCTAATCCAACTAATCTACACATGGGCAATTTAACATGGCTAATCCACCTAAATGGACTACAAGATGAAGCAGCCCACTTGATTGGCATCACACCCCCAAGCATTCACTCCCTCTACCACTCAAGCCTATCCAACCTGTCCACATCACTTAAATTTTCCATCTCAGGCAGCATTCTGGTAAATGTCCTCTGCATCCCTCCAGTACATGCCCTTCAACTCAAACATTCATATCCTCTGCCAGGGGCTGATCATGACTGTCATCTGAACCACGTACAACTTGCCAAAGTTCCTTCGACAAGCACACATTCTCTACCACAAGCAAAATAAGGGCTACGGGCATCACCTACAAGTTGCTTTTCAATTCACACACCATTCTGACCAGAAATACGCCAACATTTCTCCTCTATCACTGGCTCAAAGTCATGGAACTCTCTCCCTAACAGCATTGTAAGTGTACCTACATCACACAGATTGTAGTGTTTCTAGAAAGTAGTCAGCACATCCTTCCCAAGGGTAAATAGGAATGGTCAACAGATGCAGGCCTTCCTAGCAACACCCATATCATATGGATGAATGGAAAATGGTAGAAAAACGGAGAGATCTAGGGTACAGATAAGTTATTAAAATTCATGACGCAAGTCAATAAGAACGTTAAAAAATCGCGGGGATCAGAGTGGGAGCCTTTGCTGTTTGTGGTGCTTATAAAAATGGTACAGATGAATGTGGTATATATAAATATATGGAATATAGAAGGGCAGATTAGTAAGTTTGTGGATATTATGAAAACTGGTGGGGTAGTAGATAGTCTTAAGTTACAAGAGGGTTTAGATGAGCTGGTCAAATGGGCTGATCAGTGGCAGATGGAATTCAGTCTGGATAGTTGTGAAGTGATGCACTTGGACAGGACAAACAAGGCAAGGGAATACACGATGAATGGTGGCATCCTGGGAAGCATCGAGGATTAGACGGACTTTGGTATGAATGTCCCCTGGTGCCTTAAGGTTTTGGGAGTGATCGATAAAGTGATTAAGAAGGCACTTGAGATTCTCGTCTTTATTGCTGAAGTTGTAGAATTTAAAAGCAGGGGAGTAATGCTGGAGCTGTATAAAATGTAGGTCAGGCCACAACTAGAGTCCTCTGGGCAGTTCTGGAATCCACATTATAGGAGCAAAGTGATTGCACTGGACAGGAGATTTACCAAGATGCTGCTTGGGCTGTTTTTGTTATGAAGAAAGATTGGATAGATTGGGATAACAAGGTGTAGAGCTGGATGAACACAGCAGGCCAAGCAGCATCAGAGGTGCAGCAAAGCTGGTGTTTTGGGTCTGGACCCTTCTTGTCCAGACCCGAAAATTCAGCTTTCCTGCTCCTCTGATGCTGCTTGGCCTGCTGTGTTCGTTCAGCTCCACACCTTGTTATGTCAGATTCTCTAGCATCAGCAGTTCCTATTATCTTTGGATAAATTGGGGTTGTTTTCTTTGGAGCGGAGGAGAGGGAACATGGTTGAGATATATCTAATTGTGAAGGGTTTAGACACGGTAGATAGGAAGGTAGAGGGATCAATGAATGAGGCCATAGATTTAAAGTAAGGGGCAGGAAGTGTAGAGGAGATATGAGGAAAAACCTTTCCACCCAGAGGGCAGTGGGATTCTGGAACTCACTTCCTGTATGGACTACGGGCCAAGTGACAGAAAATAGGTCTGTAGAAGGGTCCAGATCTGAAACGTCAGCTTTCCTGCTCCTCTGATGCTGCTTGGCCTGCTGTGCTTTTCGAGCTCTACACCTTGTTACCTCAGATTCTCCAGCATCGGCAGTTCCTACCATCTCAGAATAGTTAGGTGCTTTTTTTTGAACTGGCACAGACTAGGTGGGCCAAAGGGCCTTTTTCCATACTATAGACCTCTATGACTGCATAAACCAAACGTAGTACTGAGATTCAATTCTAGATGGACAGTATTGAAAAGCAGAATTCCTATACTATAACAACTCTTTCAGACCACATCTGAAGGCAATGAAGAAAGTGCAAAATAGGGTTACTAGAATAACACAGAACTTGGAAGCTTATGATGAAATGAAAAAATGGATCTGTCTGGGGTTGTTGTATCAAAGATAATAGGGACTGCAGATGCTGGAGAATCCGAGATAACAAGGTGTGGAGCTCGAAAAACACGGCAGGCCAAGCAGGACCAGAGGAGCAGGAAAGCTTGATGTTTCTGATGAAGGGTCTAGGCCCGAAACGTCAAGCTTTCCTACTCCCATGATGCTGCTTGGCCCGCTGTGTTCATCCAGCTCCACACCTTGTTATCTCTGTCTGGGGTTGTGTTCTCTAAAAAAGAGAACATTGAAGGGTTACCTGACTACTATCCTTAAATTAATGAAAAGAATTGATGAGATAGATATTAAGAATGTGATCTCGTAGTGCAGGAAGAAGCTTTGGTTTCACGTCCCACTTCAAGACTTGTTAACTATGTACGGTGTGTTCATAATTAATCTAAATTAATAATAATGCATCATTCATGATGTAAAACAAATGAAGTTTTTAGGATAAATCATTTTGGTGAACACCCTTAAACATGTAGTACTGGAACATGGGTCCCTAATTGAGTGTTTGCTGGGAAATATAATTGCAAGTAGTTACAATTCTAAACTTGGCTATGATATTCAAAATTGAACTCAAAAGCTGGTAAGAAAGTAAGCACATTGGTAGTTATTGAGAAACTTTCAAGGGAATGAAATCTTTCTACTGTCATTAACATGCCATCATCTGCTTCTAAGAGGGAGGAGATTTAAATTATAAAGCAAATAATTCCTTCATAAGTAATGACAAAATTGACTAAATTTCCTTACCATATAAAATAATCATCAATCTTTGCAGACTGTAAACTACGTACAAACCAACATTTTCCAGGGAAAATTCCTGGGTGCTGGAAAATATGTTTTATGCCTTTAGCATGTGTTACCTCCTTTAATTTTTTCCAGTACTGGTGAATAAAGTTGGGTTTACTCATAGCTCAAATTTCAAGCCAATGTCCCACTGCACTTTCATTATAAATATGTCAATCAAGGTCATTAAATTGTCAAGCTTGTTTAAACAGCCTATTTTTGCTAGTTTCTCAATTTAATATGTGTTGCTCCTAATTTTCATTTTGGCAAACATATTACTCCCTGTCAATAAAATGCCACAAAACAAAATATCTCCAAGACAATGAGACGCTACGGTCATAAATGAAGTAAATGCCAGCTACGGCCCCGAAAAGCATACGGTGTTACAGCTGGTAATGAAGAAGTCGCTTAGTCACTGATGAACTAAGTCAATGTCTTACATCAAAAATACTTGGAAATACATTCATTTCAGATTCAGAACCACATTTAAAATCAGGAAAGCAAATTTCTTGAGAGTGCAGACTGACCAGCAACAGATTTTCTCCAGGAACATTCGTGAATGATTAATTTCTTAATAATTATCCTAATGTGTAGCAACAGTGGTAGACATTTGCAAAACCAGTTTCAATCTTTTGCGTTGGAGAAATATTTTCTTACCACTTTTGTCTTCTCAATAGATTCCTTCTCTTCTTTGGCCTTTTTTCTTTGATCGTGTGAAATTTCTTCCATCTCCTGCCCCAAATAATAAGACATAATTTAACCAAAAATGTTCATTAATAGGCGATATATTGCTAGTTGGTCTTTTTGCATGTTTTGTCATTAAAATGACACAAGACCATGTTTGGAATACTACATACAACTCAATCAATTTGGAATGCATTGACTGCTGTCATCTGATGTAATTTATCAGTTATTTGCAGATTTGAAATATTTTCATAATGTTGTAGGCTAAGAGCACAAAGAACTTTGGAGAAAAGACTGAGTTTGCATAGAGTTCATGCTGGCACTGAATGTCAGAACAGTGTTAAGGGACCAAAAGTTTACTCGAGTTCCCAAATAGTTGCATTATACCTCATAGAAACTGAAAGAACTGCAGACGCTGTAAATTAGGAACAAAAGCAAATTTGTTGGTAAAGCTCAGCAGGTCTGGCAGCATTAAAAAAAAAGCCAGAGTTAACATTTCAGGTCCAGTGACCTTTCCTCAGAATTATATATCGCTTAGGTCCTGTTCATTCCATGAGCAGAGTTTTTGATTAGGGGCCAAAACCCTCACCTTGAGTTCAAATGCGGGACCCAACCTTGCACTCTGTCAGGAATAGTTACCTGAGAGTGATTTCTTTTGGTATTGGGCAGACGATGACCTAGTGGTATTATCGCTGGACTGTTAATCCAGAGACCCGGATAATTTTCTGGGGACCTGGGTTTGAATCTTGCTATGGCAAATGGTGGAATTTGAATTCAATATGTATCTGGAATTAAGAATCTAATGATGACCATGAATTCATTGCTGATTGTCAGAAAAACCCATCTGGTTCACTAATGTCCTTTAGGGAAGGAAACTGCTTTCCTTACCTTGTCTGGCCTACATGTGACTCCAGATCCACAGCAATGTGGTTGACTTTTAACTGCCCTCTGGGCAATTAGGGATGGTCAATAAATGTTGCCTGGCCAGCGATGGCCACATCCCGTGAATAAATAAAGGAAAAAAAAATTAATGGCCAGAGGATGTACTCGCTGTCCAATTAAGGAAGGTGGGTAGCTATTGAAGCTGGAGGGTCAATAAGAAGCTCTCTAGCACTGAAGGAGCAGTTGCCTGCAGTTTTAGGTAAAAGTGAGAAACCAGGGGTCCACCATTTCTCAGTAAGACTATGAGACAGGAGCAAAAGTAGGCCATTCAACCCTTGGAGCCTGATCTGCCATTCAATGAGATCATGGTTGAAGTGTTAATTTTCAACTCCACTCTCCTGCTTTTTCCCCATATCCCTCGCTAAGTAAAAATGTCTGTGTCAGTTTTGAATATACTTAATGAACCAGCCTTGTCAGTCCACTGTGGTAAAGAACTCCACAGGTTCACAATCCTCAGAGTAGAAATTCCTCTTCATCTCTGCCTTTAAAGTGCTACCCCTTAACCTCTGAGATTATACTGTCTCGTCCTAGATTTTCCCGCAAAGGGAAACAATTTCTCTGCGTTTACACTGTCAAGCTCCCCAAAAATCTTACAGAACTGAAAAAAAATACAGAATGCTCCTAGCTCTAAGACCAGGTACGTATGTCTGCTGCACATGTGGAAGTGTGGGGTTTGGTTTTGGTCGACAGTAAAGTTATCTTGGCATCTAGTCCTCTGGTCTGCCTCTGGGAGGCTGCTTCCAGGCATCTGCCATACTACTAACACCACAGAGGGTTCTCTGTAAAGGGGCTTTATTAGCCAGCTTATTGAGTTAACAAGCTTTCCACCACTTACAGATAATGGCCTGGAGTTGGGAGCTGGCTGGGAACCAAAATACTGGCCACTGTCAGGAAATTCCGTGCTTTCCACATCCGTTTCTACCCTTGTGTATTGGCCCATATGTTTGAACTGCTGCACAAAGGGAAAACTCATAACAGATGAAACCATTCTACTATATAGGTGGATTACTGTATTCATTGTAATGCTTGATATACCCAGGGAAATTAAAATTCAGTATTTAATTTTCACATTATCATTAGAACATCTGGTTGCAAGGCACCACAATTCTTTACTGTGGTTCAGATGCTTCAAATGATAAGTATTAGATTTGCCATGACCTTTAATTTACCCTAGAAATATCTACCCAGTCAGTTAACAGTTTAAATTCTGGATAGATTTCTTTTCATCCCTGAAAAAAAATTGCCAAGGCAACTGAGAATTTCTGGCAAAAGTTAAAGGCGTTCATATATTTTAAACCATCTGAACCTCACTTTACCTACTGTTGGTCAGTAAAATTTACAAATATGAGAAGGTGTGCCATTTCAAGCAATACATTCCTATTAAACATGATATGGTAATGCAGGACAGTGAAAATATTTCTTTTGCATCAGCCCCTAGGTGGCATCAGCGTGCTACAATTCTTTGGAAAAAAAATGAAAACAATTAAAGTATTAAATTCACATATTGTGCAGAAAGAATTAAATTGGGCAGCTAATGGTGTATGGAAGACTCACTACTCAGAAAGACAGGCCAGTAAGTCATGAATGGCACCAATGCAAATTAGTTACCACATCCAATGTCATTCAGTGTGCATTTTCAACACCAGTTCCAGCCAGCTCGCGTTCTTTACAATGAAATTCAAATCAAGAGAAGCTACAGAGGATTTAACAATGCCTACCTGCTGTTAAATATAATGAGATTATTTTTTGAACATGACTTTCCTACAGCAGGTTTTGGGCTCACATACAGTCTGGTGAATAAAGGACGCTTCTTAAATAGCTTAAAGACATTGTACAGTAAACAGCACAATCTTCCACAGACACAAGCTTCCAGCTCACACCAACTCTGTCTATCCACTGTCAATCATTGAACACATTACATTACCAAACATGGAATGGATGCATGCACATGGAAAACCAGGCTTCAATCTGAATAGAAAACCCATTATTTCTGTTGCTGTGAGACCTGAGATGATATTACGTGATATATTAAAAACTGTTTGCTTTATAAATCAGAATGAATACCAGTTGCTTTAGTTTGACTGGATAGACAGCAGGTGATAAAGCCTTGCATTTTAACAACAGAATTTAAATTTGAAAGTGGGACTAGAAGCAATTTAATAATAGCTGCAGTCAGTCTTCAATAAACTCCATTCTGAGTTAAGTGTTCACCAGCTGACAGAAGCACTTGGCTATCACTTTGTACTTCAGTCAACTCTCCATTCGCTAGTTAAGAAAACACAAGAAGGTTCTATCAGCACATTAAGCCCTGCTACCAATCCTGTGGGAATGATGGAAATATAACCCCTGAAATGTGACTGGTCAAGGTGAATAATCCAGGTGATGATAGATGAATACCCTGAAGCATAACACAATTTCTGCCACATGCATAAGAGATATTTTTATGGGCTTTTCCTTTCTTTTTTGAAAGTTGAACCTGTAGTTATTTTCTGCCCTGATGAGAATTTGTCACAGTGAAAGCTTCACACAGTATATGTGGAAGCAGGGGTGAAAAGGCTAAAAGTGCACCTGTAGTCCAAAGTGTCTGGGAGTATTAACTTTTAAAGTTCTTATTTCTAACCAGCACACTGTTTAAATTTTTGAAATGTGGATATTGAATGAGAAGTCAATTATGATCGGTCAAATTTAGACCAGTTCTATCAAATAAGAATCGTAAACATAATTTCGGAAAATGGGCCATGGACAAATAGAGAGAAGTGAATGAGAAATCGATAAAAAATGAATTCAAACTAAGAAAATTAATGTAAGGAACATTAAAATTTGAATCACAGGCTGATTGATTTACATTTGTACAGACCTCATCGTACCTCTCAAAAAGTCTCAACATGTTTCCATGTACGATTAAACACTTCGAAAGTAATTATTGCATTTATGTACTGTTTTTCACAACCTTAGAGAGTCCTAAATGGATTTTCATCCAACAAAGTTTCTTTTTGACCTATAATGATTGTAATGCAAGAAACACAGCAGACAATTCACACTCAGTAAGCTCCCATAAATAGTGATATAAATGATCAGATAATTTATTTTAAACATGGCAGTTGAGGGTTAAATACTACAGATGAACACAACAGCAAGTTTGCAGAATATGAGTCTACCTAAGTATTACAGGGACAAATGAATGGTTAATGTGTTTTTTGATTAAGGGAGGAATGTTGATCAGTTCATTTGTTTTGGGGATTTTTAATATCCTCATGAACTATTGCAAGAACAGTCAGTTTGATGCCTTCTCAATACCATCATCACAGCTTCAAACTGTCTGTAATTTCTGGATCACACACAGGTTTCAATTCACTCATTCCATTTCCACTTGAGTCCAGATTCCTTACCTCACAAAGTCATTCCTACAATAATGGAAGCATTTCATGCATAGTAGATAGTTTTGTGGTTCTTATAAGTACAAAATTTCCACCTAAAGTACATAAAAACCAGAAACACAGCTATTGTATTCAGAGTGCTCAGGAGAGATGGCTAGTTCCAACCCATTAACTACTAGACTCAGGTCATTGTGAAACAAAGAAATGGGAGGGTGGCAATAGCAGGGGGCATTGAGTGTGGGAGGGAGTGGAGATGGTAGAGAATGACTAAATAGTTAATCAGGATGAAGCTACTATGAGCAGCAGATAGCTACAAATGTAAAAGCCTGAAGCAAGAGTTTTGAACGGGTGACTTTAAATGGAAAAGGGTAAGTGCATGTAGGTCCCATAGAGAGTGAGATAGGGAGTTGATCATAGATTATGAGAAAATGGTGGTTGAAATTAACAAATGTTTTTCTTCTGTCTTCACTATAGGGGATACAAAAATATTCCAGAATTGTTATAAATCAGAAGGTAAAAGGTTGGGTAACTTATTGAAATTACAATCCCCAGGAAGTGGTACTAAGCAAACTGATGAAATGACAGGTTGACAATTCTCTGTGCCCAGAGGGGAGTGGAAGCACAGAAACTAAATTAACTGATGGCACAAAAATTGGTAGGAAACTTTGTTGTGAAGATATATGGAGTTTGCAGCTGGATATCAATAGATTGATTGAGTGGGCAAAAATCAGCTCAATAAAGTTATTTATTGGTAGAAATGGTGCCAATTAAGATCTCATTCCTATTCCAACTGGAATCTCCATTTGCCAATGTGGTCAGGCAACATTAGGTTGAACAATGTCTCAGGCCAATGAGAATGGCTCAATGTCACAATGGGCTGGAAATCATTATGTATCATGAGAGTGCCAGTACTGGGAGCATTGAGGGGGAAAGGAGATTGCTGTAAAGTGGTAAGGAGTTGGTTGGACTGTAATTTAAAAAATATATATGTATTTTATGGTATCAGTGACACCACAATTCATTATTGAAATGCAATTAAAAACACATTCCTATTCAGGTAAATTTGTCATTTCTAAATGGTCTCTCTTGTACCCAGCTTAATAACATTTATCCATCATCCATTTCTTCTTCCAACATCTAAAATCTAACACAAATTGGATTTAAAATTCATTGCCATGGTTCAGCCAATTTGCATTTTTTCCTATCGTTCCTCAGCTGCTCCCTTGAGTTTAGTATGATCTACGAGTTTTTAAACTTACCTTGCATATTTAAATCTCGCCTCCAAAATGCCTACATACTCAATAAACTCCACTCCCATCATCTTTCTTACTCCTGACCACCTTCAGATGTTATCTACTAAACATGGCAGCAGTGACTTGTGAGGATGTTCCTCAGTTATCATTGTACACGGGCAGTATCTTGGATCTGTCTAGCAGAACTGAATGTTGTGAATGAGTGCTGGTAAGATGTGAGACAGGTGAGTTGGGGGGGGAGGTCGGGGATCACATAGAGCTGGTAAGAGGACTGGCTCATTGCTGAGAACTATCCTGCATCAGGGATATCCTTTGGATGAAACATCATCATCAATCAATCATATCCACTTCAATGTCCACAGTGTCGGAAAAGAACACTGAGGAGATTGGCAACGTCATCCATCCGCCCTACAGCTTCAATCTATTTCAACGAGCTGTCACAATTCTTCTGGTCAAGGTTAGGCTGAAGAGATTGTCTCTCAAGGATATAATCTACAATTTCAAACTGTCGAAACACACCAAGGGTCTTATCTTATTGAGGACTGAAGCAATGGTATTTGGAATTAATTAATTTACTTTACGTAACATACTGGTCTTTAAAACCAACTTAGAATAAAAGGAAATACCAATGTTTCTCTGTTCAAATGATTCTTAGTTTTCAGGTTATGGTTGAAGAAGTGGTACATAACTATTTCAGCTTCTGGATTTATCAGCAATGATCAGTGGGAGATTCATGCACAGACACCAGTGGCTATATTGTTGTGCGGTTCCCTACAGAGGCCCCACAAAAAGCTGCAGCACTATGGGTACACAAAATATTTATGCTATTGGAGGTGCAGGCATCAATACTTTATCCACTTATAGCCCCAGGTGTCTTGGCAACAGAACATTCATTTTGTTTCTTCTCTCCGCTTCTGATTGACTTCACATCTATGGTGACTTCAATCTCTTTCTCAAGTCTTCTTGTTCTCTGCTTCCTAATATTACTGTTATTCTTTCCTTCCTTAATCTCTCCTTTCATATGAACTCTCTTACCTACATGAGTGACCACCTCTTCGATCATGATATGCAGCTGCAATACCCCTACCATTACTGTTACTGGTGGGGTAATCTTGGATTCTTTTCTTGCGTCACATTCCACCGATATTCCCCTTTCTCTCTCAAACCCACTTTTTTTCTGTATCTGCCCTGGGGGAAAGAAAAACTCTCTTTCAAGTCACTTACATCTGCACTCTGCCAACTTTCTTGGCCCATTGGTCATCATGAATAGGAAAGGTTTAGAGAGACATGGGGCAGGAGCAGGCAGATGGGACTAGTTTAGGTTGGGATTATGTTCAGCATAGACTGTTTGGACCAAAGGTTCTGTTTCCATGCAGTATGACTCTTCAACTCTATGATACTTCTTCAGCTATCGATTTACTAAATAACTCCCATTCTACCAACTCTGGTGCCCTTTTCCATTATTTCCTCTAATCCTTGTCATTTCCTTGGAATAAACTCCACACCTCTGCTGTCTTATGTCCAAGGCAAATAGATTTGAATTTCTTTGGTGGTCAACTGGTATATTTATCTATAGCCAGATGTGACTTTGTCACACAGAGCATTATTGAGTCTTGTTGTTCATTACTGAAGCTGCTCACTATTCAAAGATTATCTAGGAAGACACATAGGTCATGACTTATTTTCACAATAAACTAACTATATAAACTCCCATTTAGAACATAGAACATAGAACAATACAGCGCAGAACAGGCCCTTCGGCCTTCGATGTTGCACCGCCCTGTGAACTAATCTAAGCCTAGCCCCCTACACTATCCCATCATCATCCATATGCTTATCCAAGGACTGTTTAAATGCCCCTAATGTGGCTGAGTTAACTACACTGGCAGGCAGGGCATTCCACACCCTTACCACTCTCTGAGTAAAGAACCTGCCTCTGACATCTGTCTTAAATCTATCACCCCTCAATTTGCAGCTATGCCCCCTCGTACTAGCCGACGTCATCATCCTAGGAAAAAGACTCTCACTGTCCACCCTATCTAATCCTCTGATCATTTTGTAGGTCTCTATTAAATCCCCTCTTAGCCTTCTTCTCTCCAATGAGAACAGACCCAAGTCCCTCAGTCTTTCCTCATAAGACCTTCGCTCCAGACCAGGCAACATCCTGGTAAATCTCCTCTGCACCTTTTCCAATGTTTCCACATCCTTCCTGTAATGGGGTGACCAGAACTGTACACAATATTCCAAGTGAGGCCGCACTAGCATTTTGTACAGTTGCAGCATGACATCACGGCTCCGGAACTCAATCCCTCTACCAATGAAACCTAACACACCGTATGCCTTCTTAACAGCACTATCAACCTGGGTGGCAACTTTCAGGGATCTATGTACCTTGACTCCAAGATCCCTCTGCACATCCACACTACCAAGAATCTTTCCATTGACCCAGTATTCTGCCTTCCTATTATTCTTCCCAAAGTGCATCACCTCACATTTATCTGCATTGAACTCCATTTGCCACCTTTCAGCCCAATTCTGCTGTTTATCCAAGTCTCCCTGCAACCCGCAACATTCTTCCACACTGTCCACTACTCCACAGACTTTAGTGTCACCTGCAAACTTACTAACCCATCCACCTATGTCTGCGTCCAAGTCATTTATAAAAATTCCAAACAGCAGTGGTCCCAAAACAGATCCTTGTGGCACACCACTAGTAACCGGACTCCAGGCTGAATATTTTCCATCAACCACCACTCTTTGGCTTCTTTCAGAAAGCCAGTTTCTAATCCAAACTGCTAAATCTCCCTCAATCCCATGCCTCCGCAATTTCTCCAATAGCCTACCATGTGGAACCTTATCAAAGGCTTTACTGAAGTCCATGTACACCACGTCAACTGCCCTACCCTCATCCACATGCTTGGTCACCTTCTCAAAAAACTTAATGAGGTTTGTGAGACACGACCTGCCCTTGACGAATCCGTGTTGACTATCTCCAACCAAATTGTTGCTTGCTAGATGATTATAAATCCTATCTCTTATAATCCTTTCCAAAACTTTTCCTACAACAGATGTAAGGCTCACTGGTCTATAATTACCTGAGTCATCTCTACTGCCCTTCTTGAACAAGGGCACAACATTTGCAATCCTCCAGTCCTCTGGTACTAAACCTGTAGACAATGACGACTCAAAGATCAAGGCCAAAGGCTCCGCCATCTCCTCCCTAGATTTCTTGTCCTCTACCCTGACTTCCATAAAGTGAAGAATGCTCATAGCCTTCTGAGTCACAAAAATCAGGGCCATCTGCTCATCTATCTCTGCCACTTCTTTCTCTTTCCCTAACTTACTGGCCAAACCTCATCCTAAAGTTTCCTCTATAGTCCTGGACCTATACCTATGCCTAGATTCTATTCCATCTACTGCCTTCTGCTCTTCAAGAAAAAATGGTCCATTAGACTCATCTCCTGCTTGGTCAATCCTATTTCAACAATTCCTTCAACCTACCTTTCTAGGATCACTATTTGCTGATATTGTTAATAGTTCTCTGTCCTTGGCACTGTGCCCCCATTTATCAACATTTTCATCATCACCCTCCTTTTAAAAAAATCCTAGATTCCAATTGTATTTGCAAACCAAAGCCCAGTCTCCAAAATCTATTTCCCCTCAAAAGTCCTCAAACTTTTTGTCACCTCTCAAATCCATTGCCATCCTTACTAGAATGTGTTTGAGTTCCTCCAGTCAGATTTTTGCACCGACCAAGATACCACAGCAGCAGATATCAAAGCCATTTGCTGTAGATATAAAAGATAAACTATTACTCCTGATTCTTCTTGATCTACCTACAACTTTTGACATTGTTGAATGCTCTATTCTCCTCCAATGTATCGGGGATTAGTTAGCTCAGTAGTCTGGATGGTTGATTTGCAATACAGAGTAACACCAACAACATGGGTTCTGTGCCTTAGAGAGAGAGAGAAACATGGATTCTATTCCTGCGCTGGTTGAGGTTACCACGAAGGGCTCTCCTTCTCAATCTCTCCCCTTACCTGGGACCCTCAAATTAAACTATCACCAGTCATTTCTCTCTGATAAGGCAGCAGACCTTATATCCTCCACCATCAAACTGTGATTGATTGATTTCATTTTTATCTGCTGAATCACAGCCATTGATCAATTCCAATGGTTTTATTTGATTCTCCCATACATTTTCATTTGGGTCCTCTAAAGGATCTATCCTTGCTCCCTCCTCCTATTTTTCATCTGGAGGCTGATCCTTGGTGACATGACCCATGTTCCACATACACTGACAACACCCACCCTGAATTCATTACTACCTCTTGTAACCCCGTTGCCTTCTGTAAATTATCAAATTGTTTGTTCAACATATAATTCCTGAATAAGCAGAAATTTCCTCCATCTAAATATTGGAAAGACAGACCATAAACACCATTTCCTAACCACTGACCAGCCTCTTCTCACTGGCTGCTGTCTCAGGCTCAGTCAGACTATTCCTGACATTGTTGACATATCTGACCTCATGATAAGCTTCCAACCTTATACTTGTGCTGTGACAAAATCTACCTATTTCCATTTTGATAGCATCTCCCTATTCTCAACCACCTTTACTCTCTGCTGCTGAAACCATCATCCATGTTGTCTCAAGGTTTAACTACTTCAATATACTCCTGGCTGGCCTCTAATATCCTACTCTCTATATAGTTGAAGTCACCCAGAACTATGCTGTTTATTTCAGTGCTATTTGTGCCACCATTCCTCCTTCCTTAATTGTGTCTAAGGCTCTATTTAATTTACAGCAGTAGAAGATAAACCACTACTGAGTGTTAACAAGAAAAGAGTCTTGTCTTAACAAGATATAGTTTATTGCATGGCGTCAATTAAGTACAAGTAACAATACTTTGTTAGACACGGTTACCAAAAAGATAAAACCACCTGTGGATATAAGACTGCATTCCACAAGACCCTAACATGTTTGGCTTAATTCCTACCCAGCTGGTATTACAATATCAGATTGGGTGAAGTTCAATGCAGTCTTCAACCTTAACCCTTTCAGAACCATTACCTTTTAGAAGAGTAACCATGTGGTGCCCAACAAATATCCCTGACCTCTCTGATCTATATTGGTTTCTGGTTAAGCAATGTCTCAGTTTTGGAATTCTGATTCCTGTTTTGCAATCGATCCTTGGCCTCACTCCTTTCTGTCGCCTCCATCCTTCGAGATAACTCTGCAGCTTTAATTCTAAACTTCTGAGTACCCTCAAATTTAGCTGCTCTATTATTGTCAGTTATACACTTAACATCAAGGTTGGAAGCTCTGGAATGACCTTTTCCACACTTCTGCCTCATCATGTCTCATTCCTCCTTAAAGATTTTTTTTAAAAAGCCTGCATCATTTACATTGTCTGTCCTAACATCAACTTATAGACCTTTGTATCAAATTTTGTTTTGATAAGGCTCCTGTGAAACTCTTTTCATCATTTTACTACATTAAAGGAATGGTATAAATATAAGATTTTATTATCATTGTGCTCAATAAAAATTTAGGTCAAATAACAACTACAAATGTTTACACTGGCATTAATTAGTTATAATAAATGCTACACAATTTTGAAACTATATCACATTCAGAAGTATAACATTTGTTCAAGTCTTCCTATGAATTGCATGTGTTTTCTAAATAATATTAAAACACTTAGACACTTAAATATTAAAAATTATAGAATATAATAACGTTATTGCTCAATTTTTGATGATTGATAAAATGTGAAGTATGCAGTGAATAGTGTGACTTGGTCAGGGTCACAAAATTAATATGGTACAGAAGGAGGCTGTTCAGCCCATCATGTCTTCACCAACTCTCTGACTGAGCATTCTGACTTAGTGCCATTCTCCTGAATTTTCCCTAAATTCCTGAATATTGTTTCTGTTTAAATAATAATCTCATACCCTCCTCAATATTTCAATTGAACTCATTTCCATTACACTTGCAGGCAGTGTGTTCCAGATCCTAACAACTTCCTGGGTGAAAACGTTATTCTCATATCACATTTGCTTATTTTCCAAATTAACTTATATCAATGTCTCAGAGATAAAATTTCTGATGAAGGGTCTAGGCCTGAAACGTCAAGTTTTCCTGCTCCTATGATGCTGCTTTGCCTGCTGTGTTCATCCAGCCCCATGCCTTGTTATCTCTTATATCAATGTCTCCTTGTTCTTGATCCATTATAAGAGGGAACAGTTTCTCCCAATTGTCTCAAACAGTCTCCTCATGATTTAGTAGTAAGATTCTATCAAATCTCACCTTAGCCTTCTTCTCCCCAAGCAACACAGTCCCAGCATCTCTGATCTAACTTCATAGCTGAAGTTTCTCTTCATTGAAACCCTTCTCATAAACTTCTTCTTCACTCTCTCCAATGCCTTCACATGCTTCCTAAAGTGTGGCACCTCGAACTGTACACAACTTTCCAGCCAATATTTAACTAATATCTTATACATGTTCAGCATAACCACTTAAAGCTTACTCAAACCACTTAAAGACTACGCTAAGCTTTATTAATTTATCACTCTACCTGTCCTATCACCGTAAGTGATTTAATGACTTATGCAGATATACCCGGGTTTCTCTGTTCCTACATATCCTTTATAATATACCTTCATGTTCTTCCCACTAAAATATATCACCTCATATTTCCCTGCATTCATCTCACACTTGTCACAATCCCAATGGGGAAAGTAAGTTGGAAATCAAGTCCCACTATTCTATGAGTCATTCCAAATGTGAAAAATGATGAATTTAGTCTCTAGGATGAATCATAGATAAAATAAACTCATGAAGTCTCATCAATGAGCAAAAAATGAAAACTTATTTCTTATAACAAACATATCTCTAACGTACAGTGAAAACAGATTATTTGCTACTAATATGCAAATTAAAATTAAACCCCATTCAAATGCAAACCCGCATACATCATTGATGGAAAATATAGCGAATGGGAGCAAAGTCTGAGGAACAGAGTTCAACCACAGAGGGTAAAAGAAGTAACTTTCCTGCTGACCCTTTTTGGTTTCTCTGATGGTACCATAATGGTTAATAATGGAGATCTTCATTTTGAAAGCTGGTCAGTTTCAATTGGGTCTCAGTTTCTATGTTTTTGCAGAGACTTTGAGTGTTATTTCTTTCCACTTGCACATTTCCATGTAATTAAATCTTATGAGGCAAACAATTAATGAGTATGATTTCAATAACTTTGTCAAGTAGGCTGTACTTTCGAAAAGCAAGTTTTCACTTGTAAATATAAGGCCGGGGATAACTCAATGTTACATTTTCCATTGCTATTGTTCCAGTAGCCAGCACTAACTATATCAGATTAAGATAATATTGTGTGTCATGAGGTCATAACTTCCATTAATGCTGCCAATATACTTGCACAGATAACTGAAAAATTCATATTATTGTGGCTAATTGTTAACAACTTAACAGTTTATCGCACATTGAGCTTTTTATGAAATAAACATCAGTTCTCTCGTCACTACAATGTAGATAACAGGTATCTTATCAGAAGTAACATGTTTGTAAAATAGAAGTATTTAACTTGATTAGTTTATTACAGAGAAGAAACAGAAGCTGCAAACTGTCAATGATTTAATAGCGCAATGCATCTTCCCGGATTTGCTGGGACAATTGCATGGAATAATGCAGAAACAATTTTCATGCGTTGAGCAGAAACAACACTTTACCACTTTCGACCTATTTAGAGGGAAGATAATTACATCATTTTCATAAATTGATACTTGGTTGCCAAAATAAATAAACAATTTTACATCAAGCAAGTGTAGAATGGTGAAACAATATTGCTTTGCTGCTAGTTTACAGCCAAGATGGAATTTTCTATTTTTGACATCATTATATTGTTAGATCAGAATGTTCAGAGAGGCAGGTAAACAAACCTTGGGATAACAAGGTAAAAAATTAGATCAGAACCGTGGTATACTGCTTGTGTTCTTATAAATGGAAAATCGACAGATACAAAGCTTTGACACTTAGAACCTTAATTCAAACCTGCTTGCTAACTTGCTCAATTCCTATTCCCTCCTCCCCAGCCAAGTTACTCAATCTCCTGTGGATTCACAAATTTATGCATTTAGGTTAACCATATGTTGTTGTATTTCGGATCAATGTTGTTAATACTTAAAATTAAAATTTTGAACACTGAGTATATGTAACAGAGATTCCCATATTTGAATCATTCAGAATTTGGTGAAAAATAACTTTATATTTATGCCAATTGATTGTATTTTATTTGTAATTCTATGGAATGTGTGCTGGGGCTCTTTATTTCTTTTCACAGCAAGGATTAATCTTGAAGTAAGTTTGAAGAAAGATTTTTATTAAACCAGAAGAAGAAACAACCATTCAGTTTTTGGAAACATAAATGGTCTTAGGTGGCAGGAGTGATCAAAAAAAGGGTTAATTCAGAAAACCTGCAATCTCCATGGAGTTGAATAGGGCAAACCTCTGATAATGATCTGTGCGTTGTTTTGGCAAGGGTCCTCACAAAACTCCCAGGAAAATGCCATGTAATATACCTAATGATGTGAGTCACTTACACCATGGTTTGCTCTTTCATTTGTACTTTGCAAATGGCCCTACGGAATTATATAGATTCTAAAAAGACCAACGGCATCTGGATAATTCTCAGTCATTTGCAAAACCAGGTTACTTTGAATCCTCGTGGTGTAAAACAAAAGCAGAGCAATGAATCGCTCAGTGAGACTAGGAGCAACGTGACAAGCCTGGCAATAACAAGAGCCGGGAGGTAAATCTCAGAGAAACTATAACTCAGTATGAGAAACAAGAGCCTTGTGGTGAACCTCTGTATAGGAGTGTAATGTAGCAGGGAATGAAGGACAGGACCACTGTGAATATCACGATTAAATTAAGAAACTAGACTGTTGTGATGAATCCCTAATAGCATTTTGCCAAATTGGTGCAGAGCTATGCTTAGAGTCAACACCTGAGAGAAACTGGAAAGACAGGACAAATCACCGTAAGAAGTAAAAGTGTTGTACGAAAATTGCTGTGAAAAGCAGGACACAATGACAATGCAGCAGTGCATCAATGCAAAGAAATAGCAGTGTTACAGAAGATTACTGTCAGACAGACAGCATTGTGACTTCAGCATCCAACTCTGTGAGGAAAGAATACAATCAATGTCACAACAAATCCCCATGCTAAACAAGATCCCGACAGTGATCTTATGAAAGAAACAAATCTGTGGTACTGCAAGACCATCACACTAAATTACTATGAAAAAGGGAAGGTAGTGCCAAAATCTTGTGAAAAGCATGAATAAGCACCATACTGGAACTCAGATGTAAGGCAGACCAGGTAAAGATGGCAGTTTCCTTCCCTAAAGGACATTAATGAACCAGATGGGCTTTTTCTGATAATCAACAATGGATTCATGGTCACCATTAGACTCTTAATTCCAGATTTTTTTTTATTGAATCCAAATTCCACCCTCTGCCATGGCAGCATTCAAACCCGGATCCTGGGAACATTACCTGGGTTCCTGGATAAACAGTCAGCAATAATACCACCAAGCCATTGCCTCCCCTATTATGGCTGATCTAAAGATTGTCCTACAATCTAAGAACACTCCCTATCCCAATTGTCGGAGAAACCTTGTACAATCAGCTGCAACCCTGAGATCTCCGCTATGTTATCCTCAAATGAAGTTGCAACACTGCAGGACTGTCTTAGGAAAATGCCGGTCAGGGTAAGTGGATGCAAATGACACAATGAAAAAAATAGCTGCAGTTGTATATCACTTTCCACAACTTCAAGAGCTTACAGTTACTGAAATAAATTTCCAGTGTAGTCACTGTCAGATGTAGAGAAACCTAGAGAAAGAGACATTAGCTGTGGTACTGAAACGAAAATATATGGACTGATGTGTCAAGTATTCCAGATGACTTCCAAAGCTATAATAATGCTATTTCAATGACAATTTACATGCCAAACCACCTTGTATATTTTCATAGTGAGCCCATTAAAAAAACAACACTGATTATAAGCTATCATACTCTTCCTAGTAATCACTAAGCACTTGGCATGATGGCTATATGCTGATTCTTTCTTTCCTTTGATATGTAGGGTGTAATTGTGGGCAATGTTGGTCAGTAGGATACTGAATTTTCATATTGGTGCTTTCTGTGTGATGTTGCATGCTGAAACAGATAGTTCACTATTGCATATGCACCTTTGAGTGAGGTCACTTTTAAGCTTTTCGTGCGCTGTGTATATACAATGTTACTACTCTGCCTGGCAGTTAGTCTCTTGTTGGTTTATAGCCAACACACTCAGAAACTAGTTGGTTTATTGAAATATCTGTTTCATAACTTATAATGTGTTTCATTGCTTCGTAAAAACTAACCCATAGATTAAATCAATCACTAATGAATGAGATTGTTTGAGCACTGTCATTAACATGTCATGGTAAACAATGGCTGAATATATTTTGCTGAAGAGGCCTATCATTCTTGAACAGTCAACAAGAAAATTAATCTACAGGTGGAATACATTATCAACAGTCTTAAATTGAGGTGAATAAAGTACCTTGAGACAATCCTCTATCTTTTTTTATGGCATTGGAGAGTGTTGAAAACATGACTGGCTGGTAAATGGACAAATTTGTATCAAGAGGCCATTTAACAAACTTGAGAAAGGTAAGTGATGATGATACATGCTGGAATGATAGCAAACAAGGGAGGGCCTTTTGCCTGGCTTAAGATGGAGGCCAATTGCGAAATCTCACTAATGTATCAGCTGAGATCATCTAAACGAACAAAGGCCCAGGCCCAGTCCAGCAAATTTTCGAATCTGTGAGTCTCCTTTTCATTGCTCTAACATGTATATTTTCATCAACTATAGGGTTGGAATTCAATGGTGCCTGCCAGATAAATCATGAGCAAATCATGTAGCCCAGTAGAAGCTAAATATAAAAAATACATATGTTAGTAGCTCCACAAAGTGGGGAAAAAGCAAGTGATAAAACCTTAATGGATAGATATTTCTTGGCAAAATAATGATAAAAACATAAGATTATCTTTTTAGACTGATATTTGCAAAGAAACCAGTTTCCTTTCAGTTCCCCAATGGGGGACTGATCTAGATCATAAGTTTTTTTGTTCCTCCCCATATGATTGACAAAGGCATAATTTGCATGGAACATGAACAGTTCTGACAGGTTCTATCCCTTGCTCCCTAGCAAAGCTAGATATTCATTTAAACATTCTGCTCAAAGCCCCCAGATGAAACTCATCAAAACTCACACTGATTGTGGTAAATGTCCTTCAGTGACAGGCGGCCCCTGGTCTCAAACTCGTGACCATCTACACGCTTTAAGACCAAGTTTATTTTCTTAACAACAACATACGTTAACTTGCAGTGTGGAGCTAAATTTTACGCATGCTACCGTTCCAATTTTCTCTTCTCGTAATATTCAAATGACACATAAAAAAAATAATGTTTATCAAGGCTCTCAATTTGACGGCCCAAAATAGTATTGCAGTTGCCTAGCAACCAGTACTTATAAATTTGCAGTGAAATGCAAAAAAAAATCATCTCCTTCCAGGCGCAGCTTGCAAACATGAATGCATATGATGAAAAATGTTAACATTAACTTCATGGCACATTCATCCAACGTAAACTGAATGGGAAAATGAAACAAAAATTTCATGCAGCTGGGATTAGGTAACCATAAATACCAACAATTCCATATCGTGAGGCTTGTAGGAAAATGTCACCTACTTCTTCCCCAGACATTTGCGACCATATAAAAATATTTTCTTGAAATGTTCTGCTAGATCATTCCGTAATGGGATACTTGCATTTTTATATGGGTAGAAATTATGGTTATATGGTGTAAAAAACATACGAGGTACAAATAAAATCACACACTACTATATAAACCTGAAGTGAATTCCATGATCTGTAAAGGATTAGTGAACAGCAGCTGATGTTAGTTGGAAGTGACATCAATATTTCATGCATCCTGTGATTTTAACTAGGATCTGTAAAATTGTCAAACTTAGGAATGTTGATAATTTATGACAATTTAGAACCAAAGTCATAGTGAAGTGGAATTTGTGATTAGTTATAAGGCTCAGGTTCAGACTGAAAAGACAGAGTTTCTAACCATCTTACACTTGATTAATTTGTCTCTAGGATCTGAATAGTGAATTCAAACTTTCTGTATCTTTGACTGTGTCTGTCCTTGCCTGGCAATTGAAGTAATGTCACCATGAAACAAAAGCCCCTTGCTAATCATTGATGCACAATGTCGCTGCCATGCAGTTCTGATATTGAAGATTTTGAAGAAAAAACTTTAAAGAACATTTCCATTTTAAAATCTGTAGCATGGGAAAAGGAAAAAAAGCCCTAAATTAAGTTTTTAAAAGTCCTTTCAAGGTGTCACAGCAGACAACCATTTCTTGCATTGGGCTGGTTCTTGATGCTTTATCCCAGCATCAATCACAAAGGGAGAGATTTAGAATTCAATTAACCCTTGGACAACACAATAGGCTCTTCTGAAGGTTTGATCATTCAATGCTTCTGGGAGAACAGGAGACAGAAAATAACTTCAGCATCATTATCTTCTTTGTCTGGTAGACAAATGGCTCATTTGAAATTTTCAAAACAGTTTTATTTCAATAAGATGTCCTCTCATTTTTCTAAACTTGAACAAATTTAGGCCTAACCTGCACAACCTTTCCTCAAAATGCAAATCACTCATTTCCTCATTAAATGTAGCGATCACTGTCTGAATTTCTTTCAATACAAATATATGCTTCCTTAAGTAGGATAAACAAACCTTTACATAGTAGTCTAGATTTGGCCTCAGTGGCCTGTACAATTTTAGCAAAAAATCCCTACTTCTTTACTTCAAGCCCTTGCAATAAAGGCCATCATTGCATTTGCCTTCCTAATTATTTGCTGTATCTGTACGTTAGCATTCTGTGATTTATGTACAAGGACATACCATGGATTTTAATTTCCAGTTCTGTTGAGGTCCGATTTGCTGTTTTAGTGGTCAGAGATTCATTTTGAATAGTGGGTTCAAAACATCCTTTTCAGGAAGTCAATTCTTTTAACTAAATGACTATTAAGCCACCTCAGGAAATAACTGCTATGGTGTTTTTTTTTTGATTTGAAAGATACGATTTGAGAGAATGGAAATGGTGTAGGTGGCTGAAGCAGGTTCACGCATAAAGAAGAGATCCATTACAAAGTGGTGCATTCAGGGCTTGGGGCAAGTCCTGAGTAACTTAGAATTCAGTGGGTGTTAAAGTCCATCAGCAGAAGGTTGTCAGAGAGAAGGACATCCTACTAGGCTGTTTAAGGCATGTGGTTAGGGAACTTGTGTTAAGTAATAGCGAGCTGAGTTATCGACTTGCTTTAAAGGACTTACCTGAAGAACTACCTAAATTACCTGAAGAAAATAGAATCTGGAAAGGTGAAGATGATTGCTGAAGGTTAACTGATCACAGCCATTTAGCTGAGCAAGAAGCTTGGTGTGGAAATAACGGTGACTGTTCACTGAGGTTTAAATGTCTATAAGGTAATTGCTGATATAAAAGGGATTAATCATTCTTGCTGAGATCTGCAATGAGATTGTTCCATTATTTCTTAAGTGGTGTGATACAAACTATAGTTTGTATTTTGCTTCAGTGTAATAAAATTTTATGTTCTTTTGTTAAAAATACGTTGGCTGCCTCTTGCAAATATGTTCAATGACCAACTTCCATTGAAACAAAATGAAAAATAAAACTCATGATCTACCAAGCCATGTTTCACTGTGGGCTGTAATGTGGCCAACATTACCATCAGCTGGGGCCATAACACTTTGGCTTAGAACATGATTGGTGAGCTCCTATTATGATGGAATACCCAGATGATTCAGAATGCCTGGATTTATTTATTTATTTATAAATCCTTAATTTATTTAAATGACAAAAAGCTGAAATATTTCTTCAAATACAAATTCCTTCTTAAGGACTAATGTTAATTGGTCAAGCTCAGCTAACTGAATGCAGCCCAACGAGTTTACGGTACAAATTTTCTATCATCAAGCTTTCAGTGAGTTTGCAATAATTTTTAGTTAATGCTTAAACTTATTGAGAAGTGCTTGCTCATTTTACAGAAGAAGACATGAGTCTATTGAAATTTTGAATGAACTCTGTGAATGTGTCAACTGTATCTAAGGCACAAAATGTGCTCCAGTGGAAGTAAATAACTGAAAAAAATGACAGCAGGCAGAAAAAATTAAATCATTAAACAATGGCACTGCACTATTACCCTGCAGAATGTCTTCTGTAAGAAATAACATTTACACCTTTCCTTGCAATGATTCTTCCAGAAACTAATAAACACTTAGCAATGAAAATTAGAAGAAAATGCCTATAATAATTGAAATGATACCATAATGTTAAAGGAAACATTATTAAATATAAAATATGTTTATTTGCTTCAGCATTCTGATGCATTAAAAATAAATACTTTGGCTATTTGTTTCTCAATTTCCTACATTGAGTATAAGCTACATTTAGTCAGAACAACAAACAGCATCTAAATAGCTCTTTTAATAAAATGCTCCACATGAGTGCTGTTGGGCAAAATTGACACATGCCACATGAAAAGATAATAGGATAGATGACAAAACACTTGGTTGTGAAGTTGGATTTTAAGGAATATCTTTCGGGGGAAGGGAAGCAAAATCAGTGATTCTGCATAATCCAAGATGGAAGATGGGAAAAAAATTGTGGCTATAAGAGCTGCTCCTTTACTGAGATATTTTTAGTGTTGGAGCTGATTTCCTCTAATACTAGGAGCGGTAATTATTGTTTATAAGCTGTCGGTTTGTTTTGGAACATAAGGAAAAGAAAGAATCAAAATAATGGCACTTTAAAAAGAAGCAAGATAGACAAAGGACAGTGACAACATGGGAAATGATTCAAATGGAGAAAGAAACCTACACTGCTGTCTGACCCAACAGTAACCTGCATAGCTACTGCCTTTGCTGTCTGATTTCAAATATCTCTTGACATTCAGTTCATTTGAAGAAAAATAAACAACCAGCAAAATTCACAACTGACCTTGGTGAAGGCTATGTATGGGAGCTATCAGCAGGGGAGCAGCTAGATATCTTTTTAAAGTGTAACCTTACTGGTTTTATTTTGTAAATCTACAACAGTGAGTAGAGGAGGGTTTTCTCATTACAAGTTGTTATTGAGATTTGTCTCTTGATTAAACTTTAAAAATATAAAAAGGTCAGTACTAAGCGAACCTGGAGCAATGTTTTCAGAACAGTAAAACTGTGTTATTTTCTGGTCTGTTGATTGTTAATATGTAAGGATGGCCTTCAATAAAGTAATGTGCTCTTCCTGTTTGATACAGGAGATTAGGGAGAGTTTCCATGTTACTGATGATTACATTTGCATGAAGTATGCTTGGTTGTGAATCTTATTGGATGCATGGATCGGTTAAAGCAGCAGTTAGAGGCAATGAGGAATTTACAGGAGCTGGGAGTGTGATAGATGGCAGTTGCAGGAAGGGAAATAAACCAAAGGTATAGTCAGGTATAGTAGGAACTGCAGATGCTGGAGAATCTGAGATAACAAGGTGTAGAGCTGGATGAACACAGCAGGCCAAGCAGCATCAGAGGAGCAGGAAGGCTGACGTTTCGGGCCTAGACCCTTCTTCAGAAAAGTCAGGTATAGTCAGTATAGTCAGGTAGATGGGTAATCTCCAGGAAAGGTTGGAGTGGGAGGCAGGTAGTGCAACAATCTCCTGTGGCTATCCCCATCTTAAACAAGTATGTCATTTTGGAAAATGCAGAGGAAAGGAAAGAATGATCACTTTATTAGAATTGTACTATAGGCCCCACAGTAGTCAGCGGGAAATTGAGAACAATTTTCTAAGGAGATCTTGATTATCTGTAAGAACAATAGGGTGTTTATGGTAGAGGATTTTAACTTTCCAAACAGAGACTGGGACTGCCATAGTGCTAAGGGCTTGGATGGAGAGGAATTTATTAAGTGTGTACAAGAAAATTTTCTGATTCACTATGTGGATGTACTTACTAGAGAAGACGCAAAACTTGACCTACTCATGGGAAATAAGGCAGGGCAGGTGACTGAGGTATCAGTGGGGGAGCACCTTGGAACCAGTGATGATAATTCTGTTTATTTTACAGTAGAGAAGGAAAAAGATAGACCAGATCTAAAAATTAATGTTCTAAATTGGAGGAGGCAATTTTGACAGTATTTGGCAAGAACTTTCAAAAGTTGATTGTGGGGCGGATGTCCACAGGTAAAGGGATGGTTGGAAAGTGGGAAGCATTCAAAAATGAGATGATGAGAGTCCAGAGATAGTACGTTCCTGTTAGGGTGAAGGGCAAGGCTGGTTGGTGTAGGGAATGAAAGATGACTGGAGAAGTTGAGGTTTTGGTTAAGAATAAGAAGGAAGCATAAATAGACAGCAGAAATTGAGTGATTCCCTAGAAAAGTATAAAAGCAGTACAAGTATACTTAAGAGGCAAATCAGGAGGGAAAAAAAGGGACATGAGATAGCTTTGGCAAATAGGATTAAGGAGAATCCAAAGGGATTCTACAAATACATTAAGGACAAAGGAGTAACTAGGGAGAGAATAGACCCCCTTAAAGATCACCAAGGCTGCCTATGTGTGGAACTGCAGGAGATGGGAGAGACACTAAACGAATATTTTGCATCAGTGTTTTCTGTGGAGAGGGATATGGAAGATAATGTGGGAAAATAAATAGTGACATCTTGAAAAGTGTCCATATTAGAGAAGAGGAGGTGCTGGACATCTTAAAATCCATAAAAGTGGATAAATCCCTGGGACCTGATCAGGTGTACCCTAGAACTGTATGGGAAGCTAGGGAAGAGATTGCTGGGTCCATTACTGAGATATTTGTATCATCAGTAGCCACAGGCAAAGTGCCAGAAGACTGGAGGTTGGCTAACGTGGTGCCACTATTTAAGGAAGGTGGTAAGAAAAAGCCACATGAGCCTGACGTTGGTGGTGGGCAAGTTGTTGGAGAGAATCCTGAGGGATAGGATTTACATGTATTTGGAAAGGCAAGGACCGATTAGGGATAGTCAACATGCCTTTTTGCGTGGGAAATCATAACTCACAAACTTGATTTAGTTTTCTGAAGAAGTAACAAAGAGGATTTATGAGGGCAGAGCAGTAGACATGATCCAGATGGACTTCAGTGAGGCATTCAACAAGGTTTCACGCGGTAAATTGTTTAGGAAGGTTAGATCACACAGAATAGAGGCAGAACTAGCCATTTGGATGCAAAACTGGCTCGAAGGTAGAAGACAGAGGGTGATGGTGGAGGGTTACTTTTCAGACTGGAGGCCTGTGACCAGTGGTGTACCATAAGGATCGGTGCTGGGTCTACTGCTTTTTGTCATTTATATAAATGAGTTGGATGCCAACATAGGAGGTATCGTTAGTAAGTTTGCAGATAACATGAAAATTGGAGGTGTAGTGGACAGAGAAGAAGGTTACCTCAGAGTACAATGGGATCTTGAACAGATGGATCAATGAGCCAAGGTGTGGCAGATGGAGTTTAATTTAGATAATTGTGAGGTGCTGCATTTTGGAAAGGCAAATCAGGGCAGACTTATGCACTTAAAGGTAAGGTCCTGAGGATTGTTGCTGAACAGAGACCTTGGAGAGCAGGTTCATAGTTCCTTGAAAGTGGAATCACAGGTAGATATGATAGTGAAGAAGGTATTTGGTACGCTTGCCTTTATTGGTCAGTGCATTGAGTATAGGAGTTGAGAGGTCATATTGCGGCTGTACAGGACATTGGTTAGGCCACTATTGGAAAACTGCGTGCAATTCTGGTCTCCCTACTATAGGAAGGATGTTGTGAAACTTGAAAGGGTTCAGCCAAGATTCACAAGGATGTTGCCAGGGTTGGAGGCTTTGTACTATAGAGAGAGGCTGAATAAGCTGGGGCTATTTTCTCTGGAGTGTCAGAGGTTAAGGAGTGACCTTATAGAAGTTTATAAAATCATGAGGGGCATGAATAGGGTAAATAGACAAAATCTTTTGCCTGGGGGGCGGGAGGCCAAAACTAGAGGGAATAGGTTTAAGGTGAGGGGGGAAAGATTTAAAAGGGACCTAATGAGCAACTATTTCACACAGAGGGTGGTGCATGTACAGAACAAGCTGCCAGAGGAAGTGGTGGAAGCTGGTACATTAACAATATTTAAAAGGCATCTGAGTGGATATATGAATAGGAAGGGTTTAGAGGGATATGGGCCAAATGTTGGCAAATGGGACTAGATTTATTTAGGATATCTGGTCAGCATGGATGTATTAAACCAAATGGTATGTTGCCATGCTGTATATCCAAATGACTCTATGAAGAGTTTTAGGTAGGGAATTGCAAGGTTTGTGGCTCTCGGCAGCTGAAGGTATGGCTATTAATGGTGGAGTAATGGAGTGGGTGGGGGGGTGGTATGTGAAAGAGGCCAGAGTGCAGAGATCTAGGAGCTGAGTGGAGCTGGAGGAGAAAAAGTCATGGAGAGTGTTGATCATTTGAGGGATCGTTTTAAAGCTCTTTCTGACCATAAATCAGTGTGGGGCAATGAGCACAGACATAATAGGTGAGTGAGATTCGTTGCGAGTTTGAATATAGTTAGCAGAAGTTTAGGTGAGCTGAAGTTCATCAACATTGAAGATGTAAGGATGGCCAGAAGAGCATGTCTGGAGATAACAAAGATTGAATAAAGGTTTTGTCAACAGTTCAACTGAGGTAGAGTTAGGCAACATAACTTCAAATTTTACCTGCTTAACATCACCCTGATTTCGGCTGCTTTGAGATTGGAAATATTTTGTTTTGCTCACTACCTGAGGCCTCAATTCTTTCCTGCAGCAGCAGAAGCGATTTTTTTCAGAAAAATAAATTTGAATTGATAAAGTAAACAAGTAAAATTAAAACATATGTTAAAAAATGGTGGACTTTTTCAACAGGGCTGATCTGGAGCCAGTGGAGCTACTCACATAACGTTTTGAAAATTCAACCAGCAATCAGCAAATATCACATTAAACGAATTATATAGGGTAGCATCAATTTTCAATGGTATCTGCATGTTGCTGCTGAAGTGTGGGTTCACATCAAGAGTGTGGGTTCACATTACAAAGACACAATTCCTCAGACAATGTTTTGTTAATAATAGCTGCAAGTACATGTCATTTATTTTAAAATTTCATATACAATAAATTTTGTTAACCTGAACAATTTCTTGCTTTTTAATCAGCATATCTAATGTATTTCTAGCAACGTGGAAAACTGACATGTAGGACACCTGATCCAGCATATGCTCTCATTGCCTTAGTGATAAGGACCTGCTGCTACTTGACAAATCAGCAGCAGAATCCATGTCAAAGAGCACATGATTAAAATTAATGCATTGTCAGAGACCACAGATAAGAGCTAATCAAATCATAGCATTTAAAATGTACTTATGCTAAATGGCATAATTTAAAATACTACTGTGTTACCTTCTTAGGCCTCTCTTTGTACTCCCACACACAATTGTTGGAAAGGATTTTTTTCTTTCTTGTTGGAAAGCTCAGAGACCAGTGACGTTCATACAGAACAAAAATGTGTCACTTCCATGTGCAATTTGTTCCAGATACAATCAAGTATGTACTTTCTTAATGCAATCCAGAATACATTGCGCTTGAAGCAGTTTTCTTCCTTTGATTTCTGTTATTTTTGAGGAGGATCGTGAAGCTGTTTCATTGCATTTATTAAGCAAAATATTCTATCACACAACAATTAGTCTCTCTTCAGGAGAAAACCACCAAATTGATAACATTTTTCAATTAGTCTGATTTATACCGTATAGAAGTCCTGCAAGTCATGGGTTTGACTAGTATCAATTGCCATAATGAGATATGGTGAGCATAGAGCCAGAAGGTTTAACTGATATTCGTCAATTCATTGTTAGAGTTTCTTTGTTATCATCCAGAACTACATGATGATGAATTCTGGAAAACCTTCCGCAGCAATGGGGAGGCAATAGCCTAATGCTATTATAAAACCAGCAAATGTTCTGGGGTCCCAGGTTCGAATCCTGCTGTGCAGATGGTGGAATTTGAATTCAATAAAGAAAATCTGGAATTAAGAATCTACTGATGACCATGAAACCATTGTTGGAAAAACACAAATGGCTCACTAATGTCCACCAAGGAAGGAAATCTGCCATTCTCACCTGGGCTGACCTACATGTGACCCCAAACCTACAAGTGCCCTCTGGAATGGCCTAGCAAGCCACTCAATTGTATCATTCACTATGGAGCCTGAACAAAGAAGTGAAAACAAGCAGACCACCTGGGAACAGAAAGACAACAGCAGAAATAGCCCTGTCAACCCTGCAAAGTCCTCCTTATTAACATCTGGGGGCTCGTGCTAAATTAGGAGAGCTTTCTCATAGATAAGTCAAGCGACAGCCTGACATAGCTATAGTCACAGAATCATACCTTACTGACAATGTTCCAGACACTACCATCACTATTCCTGGAATATGTCCCGTCCTACTGACAAGACAGGCCCAGTAGAGGTGGAGGCACATTAGTATACAATTGGGAGGGTGCTGCCTGGGAGTCCTCAACATTGACTCTGGGCCGCAGGAAGTCTCATGGCACCAGGTTAAACATGAGTAAGGAATGCTCCTGCTGATTGCCATGTTCCATCCTCCCTTGGCTGATGAATCAGTACTCCTCCATGTTAAATGTCTCTTGGAGGAAGCACTGAGGATGGCAAGGACACAAATTGTGCTCAGGTTAGGGGATTTCAAGGTGCATCACTAAGAGTGGCTCAGCAGTAGCACTACAGATCCATCTGGTTGGGTCTAACAGGACATAGTTGCTAGACTGGTTCTGCAGCTGGTGGTGAGGGAACCAACTAGACGAAAAAACACACTTGATTTCATCCTTACAATTTGCCAGCTGTAGATGCATTTGTCCATGACTGTATCGATAGGAGTGACTACCGCACAGTCCTTGTGGAGACGAAGTCCTGCCTTTGTCTGGAGAATACCCTCCATGGTGTTGTGTGGCACTATTACTGGGCTAAATGGGATGACTTTAAACAAATCCAGCAACTCAAGACTGGGAAGCTATGAGGTGCTGTGGGCCATCAACAACGACAGTATTGTACTCCAGCACAATCTGTAACCTCATGGTCCGGAATATCCCCCACTCAACCATTACCATCAAACCAAGGAACTCAACCCTGGTTCAATGGAGACTGCAGGAGGTCATGCCAGGAGAAGCACCATGCATACCTGAAGATGAGGTGTCAACCTGGTGCGCTTACCAAACAAGACTACTTGCATATTAAACGACATAAGCAGCAAGTGATAGACAAAGATAAGCAATCCTGTCACTAATGGATCGGATCCAAGCTCTGCAGTCCTACCACATCCAGTCGTAAATGGTGGTGGATAATTTAACAACTCACTATTTGTGGACTATCCACAAATATCCCCATCCTCAATAATGGAAGACCCCAGCACGTCAGCGTAAAAGATAAAGCTGATGCATTCGCAGAAATCTTAAGCCAGATGTGCCCAGTGATTGATCCACCTCGGCCTCCTCCAGTGGTCCCGAGAATCACAGATGCTGGTCTTCAGCCAATTCAATGCACTCCATGTGATATCAAAAAATAGTTGGGTCCTGATAACTTTCCGTCAAAAGCACTGAATTTACGTTCCCCTAGCCAAGATCTTCCAGTACAGCCACAACATTAGCATCTACTGGACAAAGTGGAAAATTATCCAGGTGTATCCTGTATATAAAAAGCAGGACAAATCCAACCCGGCCAATTACTCTCGACCATCAGTAAAATGATGGAGGGCTCATCAATAGTGCGATCAAGCAGCACCAACTCAGCGATAACCTGCTCAGTGATGCCCAGTTTGGGTTCTGCCCAGGTTCGCTCTGCTCCTGATGTCATTACAGACTGGATTCAAACATGGACAAGAGAGCTGAATTCCAGAGGTGAGGTGCGTGACAGCCCTTGAAATCCAGGCCATTTTTGATCGAATGTGCCATGAATGAGCCCTGCCAAAACTGGAATCAATGTGTATCAGGGGACAAATTTCCCACTGGTTGGAGTCATACCTGACAGATTGGAAGATGGTTGTGGTTTTGGAGGTCAGTCATCTCATCTCCAGGACATCTCTGCAGGAGTTCCTCAGAGTAGTGCAGTAGGCCCAAACATCTTCAGCTGCTTCATAAATGACCTTCCCTCCATCATAAGGTCAGAAGTGGGGATGTTCGCCGATGATTGCACAATGTTCAGCACCATTCGTGTTTCCTCAGATATTGAAGCAGTCCATGTTCAAATGCAATAATATCTGGGGCTAACAAGTGGGAAGTAATATTCGCACCACACAAATGTTAGGCAATAATCTTTTCCAATAAGAGACAATCTAACTGACATCACTTGGCATTCAATGGTGGTAATATCACTGAATACTCCAATATCAACTTCCTGGGGTTTAAGCATTGAAGAAAAATTCACTGGACTCACCACATAAACATAGTGGCTACAGAAGAAGGTCAGAGGCTAGGAATACTGTGGTGAGTAATTCATCTTCTAATACCCCAAAGCCTGTTCACCATCTACAAGGCACAAGTCAGGAGTGTGATGGAATACACCCCACTTGTCTGGATGGATACGGCTCCAACAACACATAAGGAGCTTGACACCATTCAAGACAAGGAACCCTGCTTGATTGGCACCACAGCACAAGCATTCACTTTCTCCACCGCTGATGCTCAGTAGCGGCAATGTGTACTATCAACAAGATGCACTGCAAAAATTCAGTAAAGATCCTCAGACAGCACCTTCCAAACTCACAATCACTTCCATCTAGAATGGAAAGACCATCAGGTACCTGGGAACAGCACTATCTGTACATTTCCTTCAAGCCACTTACCATCCTGGCTAGGAAACATATCACCATTCCTTCACTGTTGTTGGGTCAAAATCCTGAAATTCCCTACCTAAAGGCCCCAGCACATGAACTGCAGCAGTTCATGAAGGCAGCTCATCATTACCTTCTCAAGGGCAACCAGAAAGGGCAATAAACGCTGGCCCAGCCAACGATGCCCCGTGTCCCAGGAGTGCCTACAACTATGCCTTGAAATTATGCCTACCCGTTAAAAACAAAATTAGTAACATATCTATGAATGCTTCAAAATTGAAACATTTGACTTGCAGTATTGTCTGAAACAATATTTGGTCTTTTTCTAACTGGCTCCAATGGTTAACTCAGTTAGCTGGATGGTTGGTTTACAATGCAGAGTAATGCCAACAGGCTGCACACTGTTCCCACACCAGTTGAGGTTACAATGAAGAATTCTCCTCCCCAAACTTTCCCCATGCCTGATGTTAAACCACCCCCAGTTGTCTCTCTGTAATGGGAGAGCAGCATTATAGTCTGATAGGACTGCGGCAACTTCAGGTTTAGAATATCACTTGTCTGAATCAGACAAAAATAAAACAAACTGCAGAATAACCCCTATGTGGGTAGATATAAAAAGTCTTGTGGCATGATTTCAAAGAGAATTTATCCCCAGTGCTATGCAATATATATAAAATGTATATATGGAGTATAATGTGGGAAAATATGAGCTTGTCCATTCTAGCAGGAAGAATAGAAAAGTAGCCTATTATTCAAATGGTTAGTGAAGAATTCTGTGAGACAGAGGAACCCAGCAGCAGAATTATTCCTGCCTTTGAGTGGCCTGGATAGTGGCGAGAAATTCTGGAGAATGCAGCAAGGATGGAAAAATGCGATTTTTGACACACAGAAAATTGTCTGATTTCTGTCTTAAGGTTTCAATCACTACAAGAGAATCTTGTTAGCAAGCGTCAAGAACCCTATCTGCAAGCATTAACATCTCACTATTGGCTAGTCTCCCCCAATTTAAATGCAGTTTGCAATTCTCCAGATACTAGTGAGAAACTAGATGGAGCCATTCCCATTCACCTGGGGACCTGGTTACCTGATGAGTGCAGCTCACCAGTGTTTTCTCTAAGCCTCCATGTTGGCCATCATTCTCTCTTGGCAAACCCTATGGATAGCAATTGCCTCCACTTTTCATCTATGGAAGTCAGTATTAGCAAACCACCAGCCGCCTCACATTATCATGGCAGTTCTTGAACTATCTCAGAACGCACCACAACATTTCAGCACTGCATTTTGGAGCTCACTGACACCCTGCACTGCAATGGCCTGCTGGTTGCTTTGTGTACAGGAACACAACTAACGTCATGGACCCATCCCAAGGCTCTTAGCTTGCTTTCTTAGCACACACTTGCAGTGTGCTTACTTGGCTGCTGACAACACCTCTGCCTTGCTAATTCTTTGAACACATTTGCTATTTTATTTAGAATTTGCAGCTTAACAGTATCTCTGTCTTGCCTTGCTTCCTGATGCAAATAGTCAGGCATAAAGTCAAAATACTGTGGACGTTGGAAATTATACAATCAGAGCTTAAATCTGTTTTCCAATGAAAACAATGCTAGGAGCAGAGTTTGGATGTTATTATGGTATTTGACATCATCCATCCTCTGCCCCCAACATCATCATGGCTGATTTTGCATTACTGTGTCAGCTCATCTGCTAAGAATACAGTCAGGATGGAGTCGTCCTGGGAGGCCTCTAACATTGACTTCAGATACCATGACGTCTCATGACATCAGGTGAAACATGGGCTAGGAAACCTCCTGCTGATTACCAAGTGATAGTGAATTTAGAGTAAGTGTCAGGCAGTGGAAGGATGATGGCCACATTTACTCTTGCAAAGCACAGAAGATCAATGAGCTTCTTGCGACATAGCTGCACGCTTCTTCCGATCATTGATAATGGCAATGAGCTAGGAGGCTATCTTTGACCCAGCTGGCAGGGTTTGATGCCATTGCCTTCACTGGTGGTCCTGAGGGAGATGACAGCCTGTCTGTCCACCACCGCATTCACCAAGTCCCTGTCCACACCAACTTCTCTTCCATGGCCACCTCCTTTCAAAATGAAACAATGGAGATGCAACTTGGAGTGGTCATTCTTGGCTTCTTGGTGTACAGCTGAGATTTAGGTGTGATGCCTATAGTTTTTATGCTGAAATATCCCAGCCCCAGTCAGCACTTACATCTGTGCAACTGCATAATTCAAAAGGAAGGGTGCAGCTGTTCTTGGATGTATAATTAATAACAGTGAAAGATTGGGTAGGAAACGTTGCTACGGTTCACCAAGAAAAACTTTCCACAAAACTCACAATTCTGACACCTAGCTGAAATAGGGATAGATTTAGGCCTGTGTGTTCCGGCATAGGAAATGAATTGCAAGAACTAACTTCATATGGAGGTGCAACAAGTGATCAGGAAGACATGTGAGATAGTGTTGTTTATTGCAAGGAGAATGGATTGCTGCATTTGTACAATATGTTGGAAAGACCACATTTGGAGTGCTGTGTTAAGTTTTTTGTTCTCCTTATGTGTTAAACAATATAATTGTATTAGATGCAGTGCACAGAAGGTTTACTTGACTGATTCCTGCAATGAAGGGTTTATCTCATGAGAAAAGTTTTTGGAAAAGTCAGACCTGTGGAACTGTACTTTGCAGACAGCAGTGGAGGCAGGGTCACTGAATACTTTTGAGGCAGAGTTGGATTCTTGATTGACAAGGGAATCAAAGGGTGCAGGGGATAGGCAGGAAAGTGGAGGCTGCAATCAGATAAACCATGGTCTTATTAATGGCGGAGCAGGCTCAAGGGTCAAATTTTCTTGCTATGCTTCTAATTTGAATGTTCATATGTTTCTTGGCTCAAAACCCGTTCGTTTACATAGAGTAGAAATTGGGCCAAAGCAGTTTGAGACCTACTTGCAGGAGGCAGCCTCATATTTTCCGCATTTGGCAATGTGATTTAAACACTGTAGGCCCACGCAAAACATTAAGATTTTAACTCTGTTTAGGTCAGAAGCATTTCAATTGGAGGCAGTGTGATAACTGAAGCTGGAACCAGTACTGCATATACTTGTCTCAGCCTGGTGGCTGCAATATAAAAGGAAGGCAAAAAGCATCCAGCATTTAGCAGCTTTTCAATTGACGTATTTCATTATGAAGAAAGGACCAATCAAGGAAAATGCAAATTGCAATGAATCAGTTGACAGAGAAGACTCAAACTCAGATAATTTTGAAGACATTAAACCTCTTGACTTAAAAAAGTCTTCTATTGCCATTATACTCCTTGATCATTTTGGCATCATTCAGGGCAAGTCTCAATTGTTTTCAAGTGTTAAGAGGAGAGCAATGTGGCTGCCTACTTCATTTAGAATTTGAATGATTTATTGTCACTTGTATTTTGCAGTGAATGATACAATAAAATACAGTGAAAAGCTTCAACTGTCTTTTTTGTATTGTGTAAAGCCTGTCTCTTTTTCTCCATTTGTCGGCCCGTACATTAAGGATGTTTTGTTTTTCAAAGTACTTCAAATGCACTGCTTTCAGTTCAAAACATCTAATAGCAGCCAATTTGGTTCTGCAGTACAGTTTGCCAGGTCCTACATAAATTTCAAAACTCAGCCACTGTCAGCTTACGATGCTGATCTGTTTTTCTGACACCAGTTCAGACGAGCTATTGTAACATCTGATCTCTAAACAAAGGAAGCTGCGTATATTTCAAAGCTTCTTAGATCTCTCTTTCTTCTTGTAGTGCCCTGTTTTGGATAGTCTAGTTATTGCTTTGAGAAAATCCGTTGACTTCTGCAAATAATGAAGGTGAATGGATAATGATTCCTGGTCGATGCACTTATAACGATAGAATCAAAATAGCATGCCGAACTCTTAACATTCTTAAGCATGCATGACACATACCATTTTGTCTTTAGTTCATGCTCAATTCCTTTTTTTGCTGTACTAATGCACTTGATTAGTACAAGTATAGAACATTCGCAACTGGATGCAAAACTCTTGCAAACTGAAGTAAGTTTTGACTTATTATTCTACAGAAACTGCATCTGGTCCAAATTCTGAGGTTATATTCCCAGACCTTTGGCAGATGGTGAAAAGGATGCCAGGAGCTATCAATTGTCATGAAGGCAATTTTTGCCCAATAATGTCCTGCCAAATGAAACACCCCACAGAGTCCATTTCATTTTTAATGTCCTAAATTTAAAAGAATATTAAGTTAGTGCCAAAACTATTGGAATTCAGCTAAGGAAAATATTTTGCTTATTTTAGCTACAGTAGTGATACCAGTTTAACTCACTAACAACAAAACTAAATCCAGTAACTAAAATTCTGTTACGTCAACAATAGCTGTTCAGTTTAAGTACTCCGAAATTATCGATTAGTTCAGTCAGCAGAACTGGTGCTTTCCACATGTTTCATAATCAGCCTGATTATGCTCACAGACTGAAAATGACACAGTCATTCTCAAGATTGCAAAGACTTCTTTAACCCTGACTATATCGACAGGCATCCTCCTTTATGAAGCAGACATAACCCAGAGTGTGAGAACCAACAGGCAGTTGTTCATATTGATAGTTGTAAACTGCTGCAGAAAATAGAGACTGTGCTTAAAAAATCGCACAAATTGATAAGTAACCAGATTCACTTGCAACTCTCTGCCCTTCAGAGAAAGGATACACTTAGCTTTTTCACAATGAGGGCAATTTTATTTCATTTTTGAAATGCAACATTACCACTTCATTTGAACATATTTGAATTTAGGATCCAGCCTGGTGCATGCGAGAATTCAGAGAAGAAAAGGATTCAGGATTTAAAGATTTGAAATTATGAAGCTCATTATGTGAATCTAGCTTATACTGGTGAGAAAAGTGGAGATGGCTAGCTCTTCAAAATGCTAAAAAGCATGCACAATAAAGATGTAAACAGGTAATTCATTATTCATTTCATCTCCTGACAGAAGAAGAGGGCACAACTATGAATTAATGGGCCTTAACAACTGGACAAATTAGAATAATTCTGTTTTCGCACTGATAGATATTTGGAACTGACACCCATCAGAAGTAAGTAATGCTGTTTTGACCGTTTTATTTTTGTTTGAGAAATGGATTGAAAGCTGCAGTACAAAGAGGTATCAATGATCAAATAGTCTTCTTTAACAATAATGCTTCTATGCTGCTGAGGCCATGAAAGTGACATTAATGGTTGTCAAGTTTCTATCATGTAGGTTGTGCTATAAAGTAATATACCACAATCTACCCAGGGAGAAATCCACTGGAATTTCATCACCTTGAAAGATTTCCTTGTTTTATTTATTTCCCTTCGTCATACACATAAACAGGAAGAGTGCAAGAAGTGCAGTTTGAGATAGGACTGAGTTTTCTCAGCCTCCAAATGACATGGATGAAATAATTCAGAAAATAACAGTGAGATTGATTAAAAAAAAAATGACTGAGAAAACAAAACCCAATTTACCACATAAGGTTTCAATGGCTGGTCAAGAATCTGTCTAGTGAATTTGAGGGGTCTATTTGTGTATAACTAACATCATATTATTAACCTCATCTTCATTTGTATCCAGCTTGCTATTTTCCCAGGTACCAGATAGAAACGAGACAGCACCATTTTCCAACTTGAAAGTCAAAGTTAATGGCTGCAGCTCACTAGGGTCTTCTTCAGGCCTCCTTTTAGCCAACATTCTTCAACATCTCAGGGTATACTCTGTGGGCATCAACTGCCTGCTCCCTCTGACAACAGAGGTTGGCATCAGCAAAGTACCAGCTCTATTAAACGATCATGACACATTTCAGACTAATGCAAAGTACGGCTCACCAGTTGAATACTGCACTTTGGAGCTCACACATACCTTTCAATGAAATGCAGCTGCGAGGCAGCTTTGCATGCAGGGAGGTGCATCTATCTTATGCAGTGGAACATAATGCGTTTTAGGGCACATAGTGCACTTAGCGCTCACTCACTTTGTGCTAACTTGGATGCTCACAACATTTCTACCTTGATAACAAGGTGTGGAGCTGGATGAACACAGCAGGCCAAGCAGCATCATAGGAGCAGGAAAGCTTGACGTTTCGGGCCTAGAATCA